>MU269998.1:1201198-1313805 GCA_021432705.1 Caranx ignobilis
TCTGCAATGGCAGAAGGAGACATTTAGTTTAAACTTGGCCTTAGTGGTGTGGTCTGGAATTGTGAAACAAATTCCAAACATGACTGCATCGTTTTGGGACATTGTTTTTGTTTGTTAAAGGTATTTCACAAAATAACTCAACAAAGCAAACAAATGTATAATATAATTAAGTGATTAAACCATCGTTAGCTTAATGAGTATTGGAATGCACTGGATTCACATGTAATTCAGGGGCTTAGCATTATAAACTTGTAAAACACTAATGAACAGGTGGATCTGTATGGAAGCTCTCCTTCCTGAGTCTCCCATAGGTTCTATACTGCATGCTTTGTTAATGCTGTGTCACTGAAGGATGAAGTAACTCTTCCTTTTGCACATTTGAACATTTGTTACAACAAATCATGTGTGAAGTGAAGAGATGGCTAAAAGGTCAATCACCATTAAGACTGAGCAAAACAAAACATTTTTTTTTGTTTTATTCTTAGTACTTTCACAACTGTCAGATGAATGATTCACATTTCCTTTTGTCACTGCCTGGAAACAGGCAACAGACCTTGTTGCTAATGGTTAGCCTTTTGTGTCTTTCATTGACTAAAATGTCATTGACAATGCAGTTGTTTGACAGTCAGAAAAAAAGATTGTGTGAGAACCAGTTCATGAGCCAGGCCTTAACAGATCTTTTATAGAGGACAGTGGTCATTATTTAAATGTCAAGACATTTAAACTATTATTTAACTGTTTCACTTGCTTGGCACAGGTCTAAAATGGAAAGATTATCAGAGTACCTTACTAATGCAAATTTCCAGTTTTTATAAGTTATCACAATGTGATTTTAGTAAACATCAAACAGCAACAGTCATCCTCCCATAAAAAATGCAGGCTTGGCGATGGACCAAAAACCTGTAGGCCAGTCAGCAAAGCAAGGCACACCTGACACACCTGTGCTGACTGCAATAAGTTCATGACATTGAACAGAGATACAGTGATACTGAAACACTAAAGCACATACTGTACAGTGGGTGAGACCGCTTCTGCTTGAGCACACATGTGCACTGTAACTCAGAATAACTGATAAAGCTGAACATCGAATCATTGAACATTGAATGCCGCTACAAAGGTCAATTCAAACTGTCCACAGAGGCAAAATGCTTGGGTTTTCCAGTGAGAATATGATGCAAAAATGACCATTCACACTAAAATTGTCGCTCATGTTTGTTTATTTATTTATTAGCTTATTTCAGATCCCCTTTAGTCACTGCCTCAGCAACTACTGTTCTTCCTGGGGTCAACAGTTACAGTATGATTAAAAATTTTAAGAAAACGCTCATAGACTCAATCTAAATATATACATATCTACATACATACTCATACACATATGCACTCAAATATAAAACAAACAACAAATATCCTGAATAAAGCAAGCTAAATGGAACATGTATCAATAACGCAACAATATCCAGAAACAACACACTAAACTAAATGCACAAAAATAGGTAAAATGGAAGTAAATAGAAATGTAAATCATAACAGAAAAGAACAAAGTAGTTTAAGAATTAGATGCAGTCTCTTTCTGCATTATTGTCTTTTTTCAGTCTATTCTTAAAACCAACTCCACTGGTGATTGAAACTAAATGCTGTGGGAGTCTGTTCGAGTAGGTGATTGCCCTGTACATTACAGTTCTTTTTAAAGCATTGGTTTTGGGTTCAGGTAGGGTGAAAACACCTCTCAGGGATTGTCTAGTGCCATGGCAAGCACCAGCTCAGAATAGAGACAAGCAGACTTGCATAATGTATAGATGTTTAAAAAATAAATAAAAAATAAAAATAAACAGAACAATAGGCACTTCTTCTAATGACTGAAAAACGTCTCATTTTACTCATTTTTGATATGATGTCATTAATGTGAGTAGCCCAAGAAAGTGTTTCATCTAATGCAATCCCAATCTCATCTCTGTAACTTGTTCAATATTAGCTCCAAGCAACAAAATATAATTTCTGTTCCTCTCTCTGTGCATAATTTGAGTAAATAACAAGACATATGGTTTTGAATATATTCATTTTCAGCTTATTTTCAGTGACCCATTTGGACATCTGGGGCTTTGTAGTGAAGCCATTGTCTGATTCAATAAATGATGGTGTTTTGCACATTGTTCTATATCTACCCATGATCCATTTGAGAGTACTCCAAAGTTTGTTTGTTTTTACTGTCATTAAATTTCTTCACGTCTAGACTGGTAGTATTGCTTTTTTCTGTGTATTTAATTTGGTCACTTTGTTTCTTAAAAAGCATTATTCTCACTGCACTCCCTGAATTTACAGCAATTCTTTTCAGTTGATCTCTTCCTTTCATCAAGCCTCTCAGGTCAGGGTCAAGCCAGGGCGCTTTAGCAGATCTGATGGTAAGTTATTTAATGGGTGCATGCATGTCACAGAGGATGATGACAATGATAATGTTGGTTTATCATTTGTGGCAGTGTCACTGAGCTTTCTTTTCACAGGGCAGTTTTTTGACAGCCAATCTCACCCATGCCTGTTTCTATCAAGTCTAATTATATTGTAACTTTGTATGGCTACCTCAGTATTGTCAGTTTGATTCAACCAAATGAGTTTCAGAAATAGCAACTATGTGCAGATCATTTTCAAACATTGTAATACGCAACTCATTTACCTTAATTTCAGAATACAGATGCTCAAGTGGTCAACTTGAAGTCCTTTTTTTGGGAGATTAATAGACATTTAGTCTAAAGTCAGTTGAAGATATGGAGAAGAGTATAACATATGCAAAAAGAAAAAAAAAACAGACACATATAAACTGGCAAACCAAAAACTACCATGGATTAAAGCAGAGTTGCACTCCTATGTAAATTTGTCCAAATCCTTCAAACTCCTCACCAGTAGTACTTTTGCTTGAGTACATTGCAGAGTACCATTTAGCTTTATGTGGCTACTGGCTACTGGCTACTGGCTAATGGCTACTGCGCAGGCCTGATGATGGCTGCCGGTGGGGCCTGGTGGTGGTGGCTGCTGCCAAAACCTGGTAGTGGTTACTGCTTAGGCCTGGTGGTAGCTGCTACTAGGGTTGTTGGCTAGGCTGCTGCTGTGGCAGACAGGCCTAAGACTGAATCCACCAGAATCGTCCAATTGAGCCACCAATCCGCTGCCACAAGTCAACCAAAATCCCACAACAAACAGCAGTGGCCACAAATGAGGAATTGATAGAGATTGATAACCTGACAGAGAGATAATGACATTAGATTTTCCAATGGCATTGCACTGGAAGATCTCACATCATTGTTTGCAATTATCATCTCATTAAGGCCCTGACAGTGGCTATAAATAACACATTTATTATAAAATATATTAAAAACTTGACGGTGATAATATGACAGTAGAACAAAAGACTAGCTCATGTTGCTAAAGTGCTTGTTGTGTGTGGGTGTGTAGAGCAGTAAGCATTAATTTTCAAATACTGGTATTTATTTACCTCTGTAGAAAAAGGACCAGGCTGGTTTGTTTGTCAGCTGTCTCCCAGTAGAGTGGAGCTGAATAGTCTTTGGGTTTTGATGCATCACATCTTGTAAAAATACATTCGAAAACAAAATAGTCTTTTGACAGAAACCTGCTTTTTCTGGATTATCGACAAACTAAAACTCCCATTTGTCCACCAGCAAGCAGAGAGATTCAGCCTACAAATGTATCCTTTGATGCTTTCAATGGCACAAACCAATTGACATCAGGCTTTGTTCTGAGAGAGCAGCAGAAGCCTTGGCAAACCTCAGAAAATCAAATCAAAACTATCGGCATGACGAAATACCAGTGGGGAGTAAAATACGCTGAAGTGAGTCTCAGGCTTTAACACTGATGGAGATCAGAAGAGAGAAAGGTTTTCACTTAGTTGGTGAAAGGCTGGGTCGATATGCCAAGTTGGCCAGTTGCTCAATAAGTCTGTTTGACTCCCTGGAGATTTGCAAACTCAGGAAGAAGTCTCATATTGTTAACATTTCAAATATTTGATGACGGTACAATCTGCTCCAGGACAAACACACTGCGTCAACGAACTCCTTCCAAATCACCTACACCTGTACTTCTGTTCACTGAGCAGTGCTGCTGCTGTGTTTTAACATAATGTGATCAAAATGCACTTGGAGAAAACGCTTGTTGTCATTTGTGCTGTTGCCATGGGACTAAACAATCAATTCTCGATAAGGGAGCGTTCTGGTCAAGTTGACATTTTAGCTTGCTATTTGTTGACTTCCCTGCTGTCATAGCACACAAACACACACACACACACTACATGTGCATCCAGAAGGAGAACTTGAGAAAAATTGTGTTCTCAGGAAGTGATGTGAGGACACCAAAGGAAACAGGGAGATGGAAAATAAGAGAATTTATGGATGAGAAGTGAAAAATGAGGAAAAGAAAAAAAAAAAACCAAAACACTTTTCTCATGTTTACACAACAAGATGTTTCCCTCCGCCCTTAGATCTTGAGATGAAAACGGTTCCATTTTAACTTGGCTGCGATGCTAATCACACGTCTATCACAGAGCAATATTCATTTAAAACAAACCCGGCAGCCTGCGTTTCTGAGAGTGCGTGAGAAAGACACACAGGGTGAGAGAGCATGAGCGTGAGGGAGAAAGTCTGAAGGCCATTTTGAGAGGGATGGGGTGGTGGGTGGGTCCTCCTAATTTCAATTTCAAACTGTTTCCTCCAAGTGTCCCACTGAGCATAATTTTCTCTCCTCCATCTTCCTCTGCTGCCACCGCCACATAAACAGAGGACTGAGAAGAGGAGGGCAGAGAAACAGAACGACGGAAAGTAGAGGTGGGCGGCTACCATTAATGCTGCCACCCACTTCCTCTCCACATAATAAAGACAAACCAAATTTAGAAAAAAAAGCCTGTCAAATCAACCATCACTTGTCAACTCTCTCCATCCCTCTAAACTGTTTCCACTGCCTTCTCTTTGTTTTTCCTCTTCTTCCATTATTCTCTGCCACAACAGACCTCCCTCACGCACCTATCTCTCAATTTTTCTCCTAATAGTTGCTCCTTCTACCCTTAGAGCAGCTGAATAAAATGCTGGACGGCTCCAAGGTTGTTTAGCTGGAAAACCGAGGCTCATTTCAAGGCTCTGTGATGAAGTATTAATTATATTTAGAATCCACTGGGGCAGCGCTTTTTAACCAGACGCACTCACAGCCACCTGATTTTACCCCCAATTAAAGCTGAGCGGAGCCGAGCAATTTGGCTCCTGCTCTGCTCCCTGGGTGGTGTGTGAGTGAATGTGCTCAATAGTGTGTGTGCATGTGGTGTAAGTCTTAGCGGGAGCATCATATTGTTGGTGTGTATGAAGGTGTGTGTGTGTGTGTGTGACTCAATTTTTGAGTAAACAGTCCCACTGCAGGGACAGTTTCATCTCCCCTGATGCTTCCTTGCAACAGACTGCTCTTGATGCCGCAGCATTTCAGTCTCGCAGACGTGCAGATGATGTGTTAATCTGCCCTTTTCTCATGATTGAATAATGTGTATGTGTAACTGCTTCATGCATGTTTCTCTATCTTAACCTGTGCTGCAGAATAACACTCTGTACTGTATGCACATTATAAGTAATATTCAGCTTCACAATCATACAAGTGTTCCCCACCTGTACTTTCCATACTGCTGGCTGCAGAGTGCTGCTTTAAAGTCTAGATATTGATTTGGTCATAAAAAAAAAGAAAAAAAAAAATACACCATACGCTGCTGGGCAAATGGCATCGCTTTGACTTCTTACCAGCCTAAAGGCAGATGAGTGTAATTTATGTTAAATGCTCTGTGTAAATACCTGAAGCTCTGGCTTGGTGTCGATCGGAGGGATAAATTACTGTGTGTTTTGCTGAAGGAAAGTTTCCTAGAATTTGTGAACATCTAAGTTTCCGAGAAAAAAACAAATGTAATTTGGTGCCAATTATACAAAAAAGATCGAGTTGTTTAAATGAGAAATACAAAGTCAGGGAATGGCGTGTTAGCCTGTACGTCATTCTTTTAAATACATGTTAATCCACAGAGGGGGTAATCTGCCGTGTAAAAGCAAATGTACTCAGAGGGAAGTTTTCTTGTAAACCATGAATTATGTTTACATTTAGTGTTAGTGTTTAGCGCACTGAGATGAACTGAGGGGTAACAAACTGTACATCCTCCTTCATGAAACATTTGTGCTTTAAATGGAGTTGTTTACCATCCATTCTTGCTCTTTTCTTTCTTTCTTTCTTTTAACACGTTGCTGCACATTCAGATGTTGCTACCATCTGTTAATCAGTGGAGTGGTGTGACACCATTTGTAAGATTGTGTATCATGTCACATTAACATCACAGCGAGCCACTCAGAGAAACAGCTCTATATAGATTATGCAGGTCTTTACCTTTGACCTGAGTTTGAGTCAGGAAAGAAGAGATAACAGCTGAACAGTCACAATAATGTATTTTGGATTTTTTTTTTCCAGTGCTTTCAAAAAGATCCTGCTACTTCTGTTATGTGAGAAGCTGCTCAGGATGGATTTAAGCAGGTCCTCAGTCTCCTACAGCTGTCTGATGTGGTGGTTACTAACACAGGAGCATCACAGCACCACGGGGGACTCTTGTGTCTCCATTTCTGTTCACCCTCTTTTTCTCAGATTTCCGGTAAAACTCTGAATCTTACCACCTGCAGAAGTTTTCCTCTGCAGGCGTGGAAGTGGATAGGTTGAGTCTGTGTTGGGAGGTCTTACAGAGGGGCAGGAAAGTACAGGGAACTGATGGCTGACTTAACGTGGACAAGACCAAGGAGTCGGCTTTAGGAGGGGAGCACCACAGCACCACAACTGAACCCATGAGGAGGTAGGAGTGGGGTACAAGTTTGCACTAGAAGAGAACGAGCAGACTCTGTTCAGAAGAAGCTCTGATCCTTCAGTGTTTGCAGCGAAATGTCTGCGTCTGATAGCTGAAGCCAGTGATGCAGACGAGATCAGTAAACCCATCTGCAAAGCCAGCATCATTGTGACTCAGAACCTGGAGATGTTTGAGTCAGTGAAGAGCAGGAGGTCACTGAACAAGCCACTCTCCATCAGGGCCATGCCCATCCCCTCCATGACACACTGCAGAGACCACAGACAGACTCAATCAGCTGTCACAAAGAATGTGTCATATCTATTGTTCACCATAACACTGTACTGTGCCATGACTTATTAGATATATTCTCTCATTAAGATCTAAATTCTTAATTTCCTGCTCTTGATTTTGTAATCGAGCCTTACTTGGCACTACATTAAAGGTTGGAAATGGGAGTTAATCTTTTTGCATTGTGGTCCGTATCTCTCCTAACCTTGGTGGCCTGGGGAAGGTGTAGATAACCAGGAAAAGTGTGATGAAAGGATGATTAATGCCCAGATCCCACCTTAGGCTGGAGTTTATTCTTCACACAATGGGTTAATAGAAGTTCTGAGACAGATACCCACAGCACTGGTTTTGATTTATAGCTCACCATTGGACCTCACCTACAAATGACAGTACAGTACAGTGTGAAGACTGTTGCCACAATGTTAAGTTGAATTCTTAAGAAGGCAGAAATCAGACATGGGGTACAAACAACAGCTATAGAAACATCATAGCTCCTTAATACATGAATAAAAGTTCAGGCAAAACAACCAACCACTTAAAGTTACTCATGCAGCAACAAGGGAGTTATCCCTCATTTGCTTCCTGTGGCTTTCAGCACATCGTATGACTGTCTTACTTGCTAAATAATTTGTTGCATATGTGTTTCTGCAAAATACTACACACACTATGCTGCATACATTTATTGTACGCTTATGTTTATTGGCAACAGAGCAAGGTCAGGAAATAAGAGAGAGCTTTAGCGCAGGAGAAACTGCACTTTATAAAACAGAGGTTTTCAAGAGGTCAAATTAGGGATATACTGGAGCAACATCTTAAGACATCAGCCAGGGAATTAAAGCTGTAATAAGGTGATGACCCCAAGCATTATACCAAAGTTGTGGAAAAATCAATTAAGGACTATAAAGCCCTCTAATACGCTGGGTATGCAAAGACAGAAATACTAGAAAAAATACATAATTCTCTCTCCCTCTTTCATAGTCATTGCCATTTTCCTATTCTTGAAATTAAACAGTTATCTAACCTACCAAAGACAGGTAGTGTTCATTAGTTTGAATGTATTTTGTACTGTAGTTGTACTGTATGCAAACTTCTGAACCAGCCAGTATCTCATCTGAGGGCAATAATAATTATCCCATAATGAAACTGCTGAATAATAATCTCTTTATAGTGTCTAATGACATTCTTAATTTTGCCAGAAACTTCAGTTAACACCACAGACAGGAGGAACTTTTGGTTAGACTCAGACCCGAGGCCCAAACCCAGATAATATTGGAGTTTATGAGTGATAATTCACTATAATTAGTTGGTGTTACTGTGGCTAAATTCATTCCCTAACTTCCTCTGTCTGAAAGGTAAAATACATGGGTCAGTCTGTCTCTTACATTTTGAACATTATCATGATCTGATGTCTACAGTCAATAATGTTCACTTCATTCATACAGACATATATTCAGTCATGTATAGTGTGACTACAACCATCCATCTTTGAAACATTTCAGTTAAGAGATTCCCTCTATTTCAGAGAGCCATAGTTTTGATCTGATTTAATAGCGTTGGCCTGTGGAGCTGAGAGAGCACCAGGCTTATGGTTGAATGATGAAAATGGTACCAGCGGTTGTATCCTATTCACCTGATTTAGTGTCCACATCTGTCAGGGAGCACACAGTGGGAGCTTGAAATGTGCCCTGCAATGGCTGGAATAAAAGCTTGAGATGGAAACCGTGGTCACAGAGCATGACAGGAACTGAGAGGAAAAGGGATACCAACACTGGAGTTTTATTGCTCATGTGATTAGTTAAAGTTACAATCTATAGCATTTGACCTGACTAATGCTATTCTTGAGTTGTGTGTTTATACTATCCAGTAACAGTGGGAGTCACTTTTGAATGACATTATATCCCCTGTGCACATGTGTCAGTATTGTGGTTGCTTGAAGGGGCTCAAAACTGATTTTTATTCAGTTTAAAGCTACATTTTTATGATACACTTTTTAAACCTTGGTCATTTTAAATATATATCTTATCTTTGTCACTGAATGTTTGGATTTTAAGTAATTAGAGAACTACAATTACCACATCATGGCAGTATGTCTCTGCCACAGTTGCAGGAAACATGGCCACAATCTCTCGGTCCTGGAGTTACAGTGATTCTGCAGAACATTACAATATCACAGTCAAGGCAAAACGAGTGTGTGAATTTGTGAGTTATGGCCCAAAACTTATTTTGTGAAGTCACAGTGACCTCAAACTTGGACGACCCAGTTCATCTTTGAGCCCAAGTGAACTTTTCTTTCATATCTGAAGAAATCCCCCCAAGGCGTTGCTTCATGTTCATACACACAGACAGATGTGTGTGGACAACCTGAAAACATGACTCTAGCTCTGGATGTCACAGACACAGAAAAGCTACCAGCCCCTCTGAGCTACTTGTGTCTTCTGACCTGTGTTGGTCAATCACAGACTTGTTAATGTGAAATTTCTCTATCCATTGTATCTACTTGTCTTCTCCCTCTGTTCATTTGTAACAGAGAGGACACCTCCCAGCTAATAGTTAAGACAATTCAGCTCCAGGTAAAGACCTCCTGAACGATTCACACTGACGGAATCCAACACAGAAGAGGCTGACAACAGTGGTGAAGACAACTCCCCTGATTCCAGCAGAAGTTACATACTGTGCATTTAATGATCAGTAAAAATAGCTTGAATTCAATATATGAGGAAACCAAATGAATTAATCTTGGCTTTCAATGGTGTTGTACAAAATGTGAGGGGAGAGGACACTCTGTTGTCATTTTAATTCAGCTCAGTTCACTTCGACAGAACAGCTAAGCTGGTGAGATCTGACTCAGGTACAGTGTGAACAGCACAGTCTCATCAACACCAGAGCACTGACAAGAATCACCAGCTCCGCAATCACTTCAGATACCACAGTACACAACACAGCAGGAGCTGAGGAACTCAGAGTCCGCATACCAGTTTGTCCTGGAGGGCAGTGATTTATAGTATAGTGCCTCCCTGAGGGTAGCAGCTGGAACAGGAGGTGAGTAGGGCAACTGGGACTTGAATTGATTTTCTGTGCCCTTTTCATTTTTTGGAATAGGAATTTTATTGATGGAATTGAGGTGCCATTTTTTTTCAGTTTTGCCGCGTACTTGTTTTGTACCAGACTGTTCACAGTGTGAAAACATGCTCGGTAGCATCAATGGGTAGGAGAACACAGGATGTGAGTCACAGTTATAATAGTACAAAATATAACCCATAGAATAATGTTGACAGTGCATAATTTTAAACAGTACATCAAATTCACAATGCTCTTGCAACAGTTGGTTTAAACCAATGACAGATAGTGACCCATGATGTAAGTGGAAAGAACAGACAAATTAAAAGCTCCCTGTCATAGATTCTACTGGGAGATTTGTTTTAAGTATTTTGATCACGGTCCAAGAAATTGGTAGCTGTGAAGTCAGGCTGAGCTCTGCTGGCAGTAAAAACCATAGTACATGTTGTTTCACATCATTTCCATGCTCATCAAACCATTCAAATGAACCCCTGCCCCCCTACTGGGAAGCAATTTGTATTCCTATGTGTCTCCATTAATTTACTTAGGATTCTTTTTTTTCTGCTCACTCAGAGCTTTTACATTTATTGTCCATTCTGCAGTGATGGACAGCAGTGTAACGCCCACAATGTTCTCAAAATATGAGGAGTTTTAGTTATGTAACACTTAATTTTCTACTTATTTTGCTGTGCAGTATCGATAATGCGTTTCCTTTTTCCAACTTTTTTAAAAAAATTGCATTTCGAAGTCCCGGAAATACTCTGTTACTTTGACATTCAGAGCTCAGCTTGTGGAGCAAGCAGCAGCCTCTATAGAAAGAGGAGGTGACTCCATAGAAACACAAATACTCAGTAGCCAGCTACAGTATCTTTCTGCTGAGTAATTCGTTTAGTATTGTAATTACTTTTGACGACATTGTTTTAATGTGAACATATTAATAAATGCTCTACTACTAAAGAAACCAATCTGGCTGCAGTTTCTATGACTAATGTTTCCCTGTCAGAAAGAAACAAACCTCTTCATTTTGAGTGTCTGATACTAAACCCTAATGTTTTAGATTTCACAAAATCTCATTTGTAGCCTCTGAAAAAATCTTGATACAACTTTACAGAGGCCACTTTGGGCCAGCCTACAGTGAGGAGGAAATATACACCAATGAGGAACAACACGTAGCCACATAAGCCACGCTGAATGACATCAAAGCGACTGTGCAACTCCTCCACTAAATACTACAACACGTCAGTGTGCTGCGAGTTGCAACTGAAAGCTGTGAAAGTTACGGTGTGAGCCTTTGACTTCATTATTTGCAGCATATACTATTCCAGATGAACTTCCCTGCTTTAATCTTCGGCAACAATTTGAACAATTTGGAATGGATGTAAAAGCATTCTTGAGCTTCTCCTGGCACATTAACATCGACGTAGACAAACATTCGCTGCCTCATATAAATCAACATTTAAACAGAGCAAATTTAAAAACCAACTACTTGTAGTCCAAGAGGAAAACACAGACTAGGAACAAAGAAAAGTGCAACATCTTTAAGTAACCATGTTGTTGCAATGCAAGTCACACACAAACACCAGAAACAAAGAGCTCTTCACATTGCGAGTTAGCAGCCAGCCAAGAGTAACGCATACTAATTCCTTCCTCTGATTAAAAGCAAACACAAGTATAACAATAAAAAATACATAATCCCAGAAGGCAGCATGGTTATATTTCTATCAAAGAGCATTGCAGGGTTCCCATTGTTTCACTGAGGGGGGGGCCACTTCATAAGATTACACACATTTTCATGCTATGAGCGCTGGGAAATAAATGCACTCTTTATGGTGGATAAACGATGTGAACCCCGCTCCCCATGTGGCTGTGCTGAGGGAATACTGTGACATTTAAGAGGCAATGTAGGAAAGGACAGGAAGGGAGAGACAGATGGATAGCGGACAGGGATCAGAGGTTGGAGTATAACCGCAGCTGTGGTATGGATAATCATCATCATTTTAGACACTGATGCTTGATCAATACCTGTGGTCACAGCATGCAGCAGGACGCAGTGAAAGGAAAGGACTGGGAGGGTACTTCACAGACCCCAAAGTAAGTTGGGGATGGAGAGGATGAAAAAAACGAAACAGAGGGGAGCTGGGAAATAAACAGATATAGAGAACTCATGAGTGAGCAAAGTATCTGATTAAAAAAAAAAAATAAAAGATTATGAGCCTTCTGAACAAATACCAAAATAATGCAGTTAATGTATTCATCCCTGTCATTGTGCTTTCACTCTCAATCTACATCATGTCTGGATCATGAGTTAAGACAATTGGCTGCATTATAATAGTGTATTTTGTTAGATTAAGTTGTTGTTAAACCATCACAAATTAATTGCCAGAATGCAAGCAACACCGGCTTCACAATTAAATGAACGGTTCATCATTTTGCTAAATAAACTGATTTGCTCTCATGTCTGTGCAGTGAGTGAACAGCAGACAAATCCACAACATAGCACTGTCAGATATCAAATTGATATTGTCTGTGCGATAACAGAATCTGACCTATTGTATCAGCCAATTAAAGCTGACTAATGAATGTCTACACTGTTTCTGTTGCACAGTCAGAAACACAAAAAAAAAAAAAAAAAAAAAAGTTTTGTAGCGCTAGTCACTGCTGCTATTTGGCATCATGACAGCTTCACCCAGGAGAGAAAGTTTACACTCGCTACATGCTCTGATTTCTATGATGTGCAAAGGAGCCGAATGTGACAGGTGTTGAATTGCTGACTCAAGAGTAGCAGTCCCACTGTTAATTCCTGCAATCTATCTTAACCCTTTATTGGGTAATAAGCCACACTGAAAGAATAAAAAATAAATAACAAACAAACAAAGAAACTCTTCTAATATCCTCCAATAATGGTCCAAGTTTGAAATTTGAATTTCCAGGTTTTTAAAGGGTTAAATTCTGTTTTTATAATGGAAGCTTGTTATCCTAGCTAACATGTTGATTGCAGAGGGACAGGCGGCTAGAAATGCTCATGGTGGACTTGCAACCTCGGCTAGCATAATTTGGCTTTCAAATGTCAGTCAGCTGCTACACATGTGCAAATCACTGCTTGCATTTCCCCTCAGTGTTAAACAGCTCCTTAAACCAGAACATTTTAGGGAAATATCTGCAGCTTGTCCAAGTGTTTCCGTTTTCAGGTTTTCACAGCTGAAGTTTACATGGCAGCAACAGCAAAGCCAGATATTTTGAGAGCAGACAGAACAAAATGACTGACACATCTTTTCAGCATGGAAGGAAGAGGAGAGAGAAGATTCGTTCCCACAGACGGCGGTAATGTAAGAAAATCACCGACTGCTCTGAAGAATTTGGAAAAAAAGGGCAGACAGGCTTTCACGCAATCTTCCATCCCAGTCTACCCACACACCCGCTCACACAGCTTTACCTCTAGTCGGAGGTACTCGTTCTGCTCCTTGGAGATCAGATTGAGGATGGTGCTGCTGTGTTTGCGGGTTCGAACGAGGACTTGAACCCAGGTCTTCCGGGCCGGCAGTGGGGATCCCAATTGGTAGTGCACGTGACTGTGGCCATCAAAGGAATACTCTGGGACTTCTGGTGTTGGTTGACACACACACACACACACACACATAGAGAGATCAGTCTTGTATTGCTATGATCGAGAATAAACACAATTAATGTTTTAAAAGCAAAACATCACATTTTATGCATTTAGAGGATGCTTCACTTAGGAGGATGGAAGTGACCTCAAGAAACCTCAACTAAATCAGACCCTTTAATGGCCCTGTATGCAGAGAGAAAATACACATGACATGAGTGTGTGTGTGGTTTAGTTTGATAGTTTGAGTTACACTCAGTTCTTCTTTCTTAGACCCATGCTCCCTGAAGTGGATTTTTTGTGCATGCTATGCAGAAGAAACCAAGCACACCAAAAATGTTTTCAAAGCCACTCTTCCATCTCACAGGATATTCAAGTTGAATCTTCTGTCTATTGTTTCCACACTTCTTCCCTCTTTGTGTCTCAACAGGGTAACGGTGACAAAGCAGGGGGTTCCTGAAATCCTGCTGGAGGACTCTGTCATTGTGTGTCTCACTGCTTGCTGTGTTTCTGAAGGCCACAAAGCTATGTGTGTGGATATACAGATCCCACTAACAGCATCACTTTTCCCCAATAATCACACCTTCTTCTGAGGACACAGTAGGCAAACTGCACAGGAGTGCCCGCTCGACATTCTGAAGATGTTCAAACTGCAGCAGTAGGTCTGTATGTGCTCTTTCTGTCCAAAACTACTACATCTTGGGGAATATAACTTAGTTACACCAGTAAAGTCTTCCTCATAATACTAGAAAACAAAGTGAGTATGTTCACACTGATGGATGTGTTACTGCCTGAAGCAAAACCCCCGTCACTAACTCACCTGCTTACATGTTCTTAATACAGGGGTGTTGTCCAACTGTGTGAATGATACCTTTAAGTGAGGAGGGAGTAATATACATATATAAACATATGTAAGATACATAGCTTTCAGTCTTTCAGTTACTATTATATAGTCTGTTTTATGTGAACATTTGAAATCAGAATGTTAGTGTTAAAAATTATGTTTGACCCCTTAAAACCCACTGGCCTGTGGGTTCCACTCCTTCTAATGCAGGCTGGGGAAGCCAGCAGGCCAGTGGGGTTAAAATCAGGTGTAAATATATTTAAAGTTCAAACATCTTCAGGCAGAATAAAATATATAGTAATTTGAAAAAGGGAGCCTTTTGAGATTTACTTTGGAATTGTCTTAGAGTAAAGAAGAGAAGACAGAAAGAAAGGGATGTCCACAGCTTGATTTGAGACCATAAAAAGGTCTTTTCTTGTCCTTGTACTATGTTTTCTTAAATTCTGAATGTAACCCACAGAAATGGTCAGTTAGGCCTGTACATACTCCACAAGAATAGAGAAATGTCTTCTCTCTCCCAGGGCTGCAAGAAAATAATGATGTCATTCTTTTCTTGCAGCCCTGGTCTGGGATCTCTTGCAGCTTGTTCTTGACAACTATTGTGTGATTGGTCAGAAATTTGAAGCTCTGCACTTGAATTTTTCACGAAGTATAAAATGTCCTGGTCAGAACTAACTTTGTTCTTGTTGTTGCTACCTAGAGAAAACAAACGCATTTCTCTGTTCTTGTGGAGTATGTTAGAATACACTCTGCTTTCTCTTCTTCCAGAGGGAAGACTCATCATCCATGAGCCTCTACTTGGTCACTAACTCCAGACTTTGCTGCTTTCACATAGATGTGAATCAGCTCATGAATATTCAAAGTGATTAATTAACATCCCTTCATTCATTTATTCATTAACTCACACACTTAATTACTCATTGAGAAAATGTGTTTGGAGGCTTGGAAATGACACTAAATATGAATCTCTGAGCACAGAAATCACTGTGGGCACAGTACTACATGTTGCAATTGTAAATGCTGAAAAAAGTTTCAGCATGATAAAATATTAAATCGATTCAACTGACAATGATTCCATATTTGCTGACATCACAAAGTCTGTCTGTCATGATACAATTTCAGTTTGATTTGATTCAAGCATCAGAGATCGATCACTTTCATTCATATCAAATTGCAAAAAGCAACTAAAATATCATCAACTAGACATTTGAATGAAAAAACAATCTATTAAAAAAAAGTAGTTGGTATCTATTAAAAGCAGGATTTTAGTGTGAACCTTTTTCCTATTTAGAGTCTCAAACATTAATATAATACTAGCAGAACTTAATAATTAGCTTCACATGTCTTTGCAAATGGAGAATTGAAAATGAAACTTCTGCAGATATTTATCCCTCAGCTTGCAGGGGAATATACGCGCGTCTTACAAATGATGACATCGATGTTTTCATTTTGGATCGATGCTCATTAATTATCATTGCACCCCTACTGAAGAATTTAACTGTTTATGGCCTTTTTACTAATTAGAAACATGAAAAATAACAGTTTAGTAATAGTCTAATATTGATTCTATGAGCTGACGCTCCTGCACATACACAGAGGCACATGCGAGTGAGTCCAGTCAGGGAGTGTCGCCATGCGGTACAGGACGGGAACCAGATGAGACTATAAAGTTGAACAGAGGGTGCTGCTATCAGCAAAAAGCATTACTGTAGCTGTAATCTTCAATCAGGAGCATGTGTACAATGAATGGTGCAGGACCAGGGCAATGATGGTCATTAAAGATCTCATCTCAGTCCAACAATCGTTTTTTCTGACTTGCTGCAGGCAGGCAAACCATGAGGCCAACATAAAGAAGGAGCTGCTTTAACTTAGGCCATAAGGAATTTTATAACGGGCACTGCCAAGGGCTTGCATGCTGTTCTCTGGGTAGAGCAAGAATTACAGAGCAGTAATGAAGAATCCTCTCAGGGAAAGGCGAGTGCTTGACCTATATATGCATGAATTTGTAAACAGAACACATCCCACCCGCGTAAAGGATGTCACGAAGCAGATACCATTGTATGATGGCAAGCATGGAAACAGCAGTGGGTGCTAATAGAAGAAGCTAACCCTGTTTGGTAAGAGCCACTCGAGCTATTCTCTGAAAATTCATGTCACATGTTTACAAAACTGCAGTTTCTCACCCTTAATCTCCACAAGGATACTGACAATAAATTCAGGTAGATTCAGGTAGGCCTTGAAGATGGATAAAGATGGAAACTTAACAAAGTTAAAGAAAAAAGAAAAGGTTGAGCTGCTGCACATCCCTGAGGCTGGTAGAGAAAACATCCCGCAACATGTTAGTGTGACTCATGAGATGGGCTGGCTGTGCTACGTAGCTGAAACTGTAAGATAGAAAGGTAATTTGCACTGGTGACGCTGTGCTAATTTTATGTCTGATAATTACATGGTCTGTAAATTTGCATATTCAAATTACAAAAATTAACTTACAGTTTAATTTTTATGATCTTTCCAGAACACATGGATGATTTTGTTGTGGATGGTATCACACCTTGGTGTGTTTCCTTAATGCATATGTTAATAGTAACTCTGGCTCACCCTCTTCACACTGGTGTCCTGTGTATCCCGGCACACACTGGCAGCTGAAGGAGCCCCACTCGCCGTGACAGCGACCCCGGTGGCCGCAGGAAGGATAGCCCATGTTGACACAGCTGCTATCGGTGGTCAGGCAGCCCGGAGAGCTGGACTGTGAATCAGCTGGGGAGCCCAAATCATACAGCTGAGTTGAGGAGATAGAGGAGAGGAGAGGAAAGGAGAGGAGAGGAGAGGAGGACATATGGAAAAGCCAAAAAGAATGGGGAATGAAGACAGAGAACAGAATTAAAGATAAGATATTTCTTTATTACTCCCATGAAGAGGAAATGAATGAAAGACATGAATGAAAAGAACAAAGGGCACTAAACAATAAATACAGAGCAAGAAAAAACAGTGTTTGTAAAAATGCGTTGGTCTGTACAGTTGTGCTGTTATGTGTTGCTTGCCACTAGCCTGATGTCTGACTTCCCTGCCAAATTCTTTCCTACAAACTTTGCAAATCCCTTTGTTTTCATGATCTTGTAATTCTGCAGAGTATTTTCCCCCCCAGTACCTGCAGAGACATTTGTGCTATTTTCTGCACATTCATCAGGTCCTGGAACACCAGCCCCCATGTCAATAATAAATGAAAATTATTTGATTATCAATTCGTACCTCTGCTGTACACATTTAAAAAACTACAGCCATAATTTATGTAGGAACTGCTGCAGCCATTGTGCAGCTGGTGGGAGCTGGCTGCAAGACGACTCAACCACCATGATCAGTTTTTAAGGCTTATCAGGTGATGATTACTCCAGACTCTGCTTTAGTGTCATTTTCGGGACAATTAACCCTAGAATGCTAACGTCGGGTGATTTTCACCCATGAAATTATTGTTACATGATTTTCATTGTGTTCTTTTTTTTATTGTCTGGTCAGTTGCATGGGTCCTTGGGTAGCTTCATCCTGCTCACTGACGTCATTGAAGGTAGGCAGCTTTCCCTGCTCCCATCCCTGTTTTTTTCAAAAGGCACGTGTTCGGGTGGATTTCACCCGGCATTAGTGTTTATGTACTATGTTGTTATTGTTATTGTTAGTATTGCAGAGAGGCTGTGCCTTCACCAAACAAGGCTCAAATGTCCCAGGAATGGGTGGAGTGAAGAACAAGTTCCCAGTTCCATTATTTTTTTTTTGTTTTAGCAATTTTTTCAAAATTTCCCTCCCATGATACCTTTTTTCATTTTATGAGAATGGAATATAAAAGAAGAGTTCTCCAAATTACCATGTATTGTTGTATTTTGATACAATTTGATGAGATGTATTTTTTTATCAGATATATTATATTGGGTAAAAAACACCCGATGTTAGTGATGGTGTTACTAATTGTGACGTTAGCGTTCTAGGGTTAAGACAGGATTCATTCCCATGGCTATGCTATCCATCAGTTCAGCACTTGGCCTCCGCCCCGGTGTCCCAGCTCTCGTCTCTGTGCACCGCGACACAAACACGCTCCGTAACCCATAATGTTTCGTTTATGATGGTTAAGCCTACACAAATATAAACGTCATATCATCGTATATGTTATATAACTTTATCCAGCTCTCCATGGATTGTTTTCTTTCGCCAGCTTCATTGAAAACAAATGCACACACCCAGTCGGAAAAGCGACTGGACTTGCATAGTTCCTCTTTAAGCAGCCAGATGGTGGGTCAGAGTAAGAAAAGAATATGAACTCAAACAAACAGAGAAAATGAAAGAAATGAAGACAAAAAAAAATCGAATGTGTAGAAGGACAAGAGCTCAGGGTACAACGTGGCCTTCTTTTCCAGTCTTATCTCTGTACCAGTTTCCTCACATATACAACATGGCTGACTGCACACAAAGCTGAGAGGACAGGGGAACCTTGGATGGCTACATGTGAGTTCCTAACAAAAGCCTGCTATCAAAGACATTAATATGTTCAATCTACTCTCCCACACTTTATGAGCACTGCTGTTGCTGTGCGAGCATGCGTGAATGCAGAGGGTCGTAAAAACTGACAGTGGAGCCACAGCGCCAGGGAGCAGCTGATTGGCTCTGACCTCCATCAGAGCGCCGTCTTATTGGTTGCTGACCTTTAAAAGCTAGGGCTTCTTGTGCTTGCTGGGTTTGGTCGCTGATTGCAAACATGGACATTAGCAATCAATGACTGACAGTCACAATGGAGTGTCTGCAATTGATTTCTCTGTGCGTCTGTGTCACTGAGGTGCATATGTGTGTGTGTGTGTGTGTGTGTGTGAGAGAGAGAGAGGGAGAGAGAGAAAAGCACTTGGACTAATATATGGGTTGAATGCAAAAATACACCTGCTCCTGCTTAAATTACAAATCGTGGCTTCAGCTGAGAGGAGTGTCATACCCCCACACAGAGACGCTGTAGGCTGTCTTATTTGCCAAGATTAATTTCAGGTATCGGGGTATAAAAATGTCTCAGCCCACAGGAAGAGAAAAACAAATTCGAGGCCAAGATACAATGGTGAGTGTGCTATCTGCGGTGAGCCAGGTTTCACGAAAAATGTCCGGATCTCGTAGCCCCGTTTCAACTCAAAGGAAGTGATATGACAACAGAAATAACATTTATTGCCAGACTGAAAAACACAAAATGTGAATGAGTATCGATCAGAAGTTAAAGGTAGGGTTGGTGATCTTATTCTGGTGCATTTTTTACCAAACTGTGTGCAATCGGAGTCTTTAAGGAGTTATGACCGTAGAAAAGACAACGCCAGAAATCCAGTGTAACACACTGAAGTCCGGTAGGTGGCAATGTACCTCTACACTGGATGCTGGATGGTTTGTTATGATGTTTGGTGTTTTCTTTCACGTAAATAAGCCATGAAAACAAGCTGTCGGAAAGTTAGGGATGCTGCGCAGTGACACGCGGCAGTATCACGGAAAGACGCGTCGCTCACACTGAGATTACATTGGGTCGCGGCGCAAGGGCGATACCTTCGTGGCTTGACCTTGATGTGAACCCAACGCTGACCAACAAGTGGTGCGTGTTCCCGCACGCTGGAGGCATGGCTTCAGAGAGAAGTCTGAGGAAAGGGGCTTGGACTTTTGATTGTGTATTTTCAAAATTTGGCCTGCTTGAACAGTTTTTCCAGGATCTCCAATGCTAACTTTAAATGAAAACTGGCAAAGCACACTAAGCCACAAGAATCGTTTAAGTGATCCTTCACCTATAGCACAAGGTCAAAAGTTTGCAGGCACTCCAGCTCTACCTCACATGTAATAAAATAGCTAAAAAAAAAAAAAAGTTGGGTTTCATGCAACAAATCTATTTGACTGAAAAGTGCTGTTCATGACTAAACATGCCTGAATCTGCATTTGATGACATTTCTGTTTGATAGGTGACACCAGTAACCTATAAACTTGCTAATATAGGTCTGGGTGTAGATTAAATGAAATCAAATCGACTCTTTCCCTTTAGCTCATTCTTTCAGCTCTCCATTTTGATATAATCCTTTTTTTTATCTCTAAGGTGCAGAGTCAGACTGAGATAGCAAACATATACAGTGAAGGCTGTATATAATTAAACCTTTTGTGCTGTTTTGCAAATGGTTGATAATTACTCATCAAAAAACACATACAAACAAACAAACTAACAAAAAAAGAGCTAAAACAGTAAACAGTGTGATTTGATATGCAGTTCAAATTAACTACTGAATGTAAATGCATTGTTGCATCTAGATGATCATTTTGCTGAATTGCAGAGTGCAGGAAGAAGATTTTTTTTTTTTTCTCAGCACTGTCTGAATGAAACACATTTCTTGGTCCAACATGTTCTATAACTTTTGTAAGTCGAACTTTTTGCTGAGAGGAAAAAAAAAATCGTTAGTCCAACCCCTGTAACTGCAAACCTCTTCGCTTAAAAATGAAGTGACAGTTGTGTCAAAACCACAGAAAAACTTAAAGCAGTAATGTTAGACTGAGAGCTGAAGGGGGAAAGACAAGCAGAATAATGAGTGGACAAGGATGGAGAGAGTTGAAAACAGACAATGGCGACTGACAGCCAGAGGGGAGAGACCCAACTCCAGAATAGAAACACAATTATAAAATTCCTATCTGTTTTCCTGGGCAGAGCCCCGTGCTTCCACATACACACACACAAGCCACACACTGTTTACATCATACTTGACTAGCTGGCATGTTGCTGACATGCTTTATCTCTGTATGGCTCAAAAACAGGAATGCAAATGTTAAAGGCACAGATGCCCCCCCCCCCCCCCCCCCCCACACACACACACACACACACACACACACACACACACACACACCACACACACACACACACACACATATACTGTTCATACAGATACACTCACAGGAGGCACAGACACAAACATAACATATTCACAGGATCAAGAAACATAAAATGTACTCACAGACACACACAGGGAAGTCAGATGTATGGACATGCAAAGGCACAAAGGCACATACAGGGTTTATTCCCAGCAAGGGCATCTATCAATGTGAACTACTTTTACCACATCACATGCACTTACACCTCAAGTGAAACAAATCAGGTTACTATGGTAACAAATGTGACACATTAGGACATTCTGTGAGAATAAAAAAACAACAACAGTATCAGAAAAAATTAAAAATTAAATAAAAAATACACAATGCCGGAACATGTCCATCACCATTATTAATCATCAGTATGCCTACTGTTCCTTGCTCTGTGGAGATTTATTATCTGCATGTCCGCCCACACGCATCATGCAGATTTCTTATTAGCACACAACATTTGTGCAGCCTCCCGCTATGTCTCGAGCTAAGGTACACCACATCAACCACCGGCCCTTAGCACTGCAGCAGCAGAAACTTATATCCTTTATAGCCCCACTCCTGAGATTTAACATCTTAATAGAGCTTTGAGGGCCTACTGAATGAATACAGATAAACTGTGTTTATGGAGGTAACAAGATTACATTTCTAAAAGCCACACTCACCACCCCCAGAGGCCCCTCTGGCTCCTTACATGCAACAGACGTCAGTTATTTTAGATTTTGATTTCTCATTTGCATGTACATGCATGACATACAGCTCTACAGCTCTACTGACAGTGTATAGGTTTTAAATACGGATTTGTCATTTATCTCAGTGAATAACAGGTCACTGTAACTAAAGAAGTAAGTCATTTGGTTTCATTAAATAAAATACTGATCTCATCACAAGGAATAAATACTGGCCAGAAATAAGCATTAGGTTAACCAGTATTAGCAAGCTCATGCTGTTATAGGCTCCTATCATTGACTTTTGTCTTGTGTTTTGACAGACTGGTAGTGCTTATTGTGTGAGCAGTTGCTGGACCAAGAGAGTCTTTGCATGTTTGTCTCATTAGCTTTGGTGAGAACTGTTAATATTCCCAGATTTGCTTCCTTTCAGGCTGTCGTCTAAACACTGCTGCCAACTCTGGGTAACCACCAAATAACCTACAGCTGGGGAGCCGTCACTTTCTTTCCTAACAGTTTTCTTTCCTTGAGTGATCATGAGCCAAAAACGACTGCCAATCACGCTTTGAACATACTACATACACTTTTTTCTTTTTTTTTTTGCTGTTATGATTCTAAAGCTATAGTGCGTAGCTTCTGTCGACCCCTAGAGGAATTCTACATAATAACAACAACCCTACCAGCACTTCCAGGTCATGTCTGACAGTATAGGGTCACTGAAACAAACACAAATGCAGGTGTTGTGTTTTAACATCTACAAAGAGAATTCGGCTGCTGGCACAATGTTGCTACTTCACAGACATTTTACTCCAGGACCAATGGCTGCCAGCGGTTACAGATGAACACCATGTGTATCAGTGTGCACATCTAAACAATCAACAATCAGAATGCGCTGTAGGGTACAAGGGAGTACTGTAACTCCACACCAAAAGATAGTTTTACTGGCAGGCGAAGGATAATCATATGCTGGAGCTGAATGTGGCTGAGGCTGCTGTGGCACGCAGGCGAATGCAGGCACCGGCAGGCGGGGGATAATTGCCTGCTGTTGGTGAATTTGGCTGCGGCTAAGGCTGCAGTCACATACACGAATAACAGTGGCGAATATTCCTGCAAATCCGCATTGTGGCTTCAGCTGAAGGGTTGACACTTCACAGAAATTAGCTCTACCTGTGGGAAGCAATGAGTGGAAACTACCACGGCGTCCCAGCACCATAATTGCAGTATTCACAGTCAGACCACCTTTCCTTAGCTTTGCGGCTAGCGGAGTGTGTCGGCTCAACGAATCATTAGCGCCTCCAGCTGGACGGCAGCACTCGTGGTGCTTTGGTTCTGCCAGATTTCTGCGAGAGCGTAAACACAGCAGTTCACAAGATTCCACACTCTGATGTAATCCATACTGCTGATGTGGGAGTGAATGTTTGCTATCATGTGTGTGGGCACTGTTAGGTTGTGCAGATTAGCACTTAGCCTGGCACAGACACCTCCTAGCTTGCCTCACTTAGGTGATCAGTTGCACAGCATCTGGTAACGACTCAACGGTGGTGCTCCAGGTGCAGCCATGGTCTTTCCTGGTCCTTCACAGCGTAGAAAGCCCAACTCGCCCAGAACACTATCTCACAATCTCCACTATGAAGTTAAAACCTCAAGTTACTTTACATGTATGAGAAATATCCCATAAAGTTATGGAATTGATCTCAGCTTTTTATCTGTTCATTTTGTGATATCTTTAACGGAATGCTGTTGTATACAATTTGATCGTAATATATAGCATAGAGTAAGTGTTATTAAGCTTTAAAATTAAATGAAGATCTGCTCCACTCCAGTAAAATGTGCATCAGGATCACACATCTAACATTACTGAAAAACAGCACAGCATTTTTTCAAGATCCCCCTGTTGAACATTTAACGAACGAGCTTCACTGAAAAAATCCAGCAGATCGGCTCCCACAGTAACAGCAGTAGCTCATTTCTTCTATCCAATTTGAAGTTGTCACTGTAGCAGTGTTCAATGCAGCTGCAAACGCGACTGTGGCAAAAACAACCTGTCAAAGTTTCTGTTGCCTCCCACGAAAGTGTCATAAAAGATGAGAATCACTGCTCCCCTCCGAAAGTGCCATGATCAGATTGAATGTACGTCTGCAGAGCCCATTTCAAATGCAATCTGAGAGTGAGACATTTCCACTGCCAGCAAGTAATATTACTTCTAAAAGAGTCATAAGTAAAATATTGCATATTTGAGCAGTGAGCAAAGACTCTTTCAAATATCTAATTTCTAATGCTTCTAGTGCTTGGTCATTCTCCTGTTGGATTTTTTGATTATCAGGAAAACCGCTCTTGCTCGGTGTGCATCAGTGGGAATTCAGTCTGAAATAACACTGACATTTCTGTCTAAATAATAGTCATGTCCAGGAAAACTCAATAGTTTTAGACTGGCAGTGGCAAAAATTTCTCACTTAGTTCCAGGTTTATTTGATGCCAAACTTTATTTGATGAAGCGGAAAATAAAATTTTAATAAAAATTTCAAGCTTTTCGAAGACAGCGGGTTCACAAAAGGCTCTCATACCTGAGGCCTGTGTTCATACAGGGATGATATGGGTTTTGCTGGAGTTGGGCTGGGATTGTCATGGTCAAGCATGGAGCTCTACTTTTTTTTTTTTACTTCCAGCAGAGCAACACAGAGTTACTTGAAAGTCATGACTTGGGAGTCAGATTTGGCAAGAGTGGAAAGGTTCATATTCCATTTCACCCTTGGAGTGCACGTATGTAGCATTTGAAGATGCTTTGAGGTTTCAGTTAAAAGCATGAAAAAACATCTCTAACGTTGCACAAGGCTGCTGTGAATGTTGAAACCTCTTATTAATCCATTTATCAGCGAGAGTGCAGGTGTGAGTTTGAGTTTGCTTCCATCTTAGTGTGCTAATGGTTGTCTGGTTGTGTGTGTGTGTGTGTGTGTGTGTGTGTGCGTGTGCGTGTGTCTCACCTTGCTGTCCACAATGAGGTTGCGGATGCAGCCAGTGAAATGTTTGTGCTGAAGCTGAGGGTAGATGTAAGGGATGTCCTCGTTGACACCGCCAAGCTGCAGAACCTGGCTCATGTTCAGGTGTCTGAAACACATGAAGACATAAACACACACATATGCAAACAGGCACTGCTGACTCATGGTGCTGTTACCACATTCAGTGCCATAACTCTGTCATTTTGAATGGACTGCCTTAATAGATTCAATAAATCAAAGGCAATAACATGTTAGTGCTGATACATTTATGCACTGAATATCATTTCAGGACAAAAACAGTGATTTTTTTTAAGCTCTAGCTTTAAAACAACTTACTGTTATAAGCTTTTCAAGGTTAAAAACAGAAAATAAAATGCACAGAAAGAAGCTCCATAGAGCTCTGTGAGTGCAAAGAATACAAAATATTGATAAATGCATCTTTAAGACAAAGACCTCAGTTCCATTCAAAGTTGAAAAGAACCCGTATTCAGTGTAAGTTTTAAGTTTCATCTTGTTTCACTGAAGAACACAAAAAGGAGACAGATAAAAATATATATTGCACAGTATACGTGGCATCATATTGTATTCTATGTATGCACACTCACTACCTGTAGAGACTGAAAAATTTAAGTTTTGTCCTTCGGCCCTAATTAAATTCATATTGAGTGGGGTATGTTGGAGTATTCTCCAACATATGCCCACACAGAAAATCACAGGTGTCTTTCAAAGACAAAGGTGTGTAATGTAAGTGTCTGTGTGTACCTGTCAGTATTGGGTGTTACGCCCATCACTTCGCAAGAGGAGTGGTCCTCGGTGGTCAACCAGCTGCCCAGACCCTCCATTTCCATCACTGCAGCTCCTGAACACCGATCCAGGGTGAAACGCACTTCCTGCAGAGGAAGCAAAATCACATGCTATCCAGAACTAATATTGTCAGACATCATGTGCGTTAATAAAGTTCCCTTATTATCTCCCTTACAATGAATGTTTCTCCTGCTACTGTTTTGCCCTTGTTACTATAGTGGTGTCTGCCTCTCTGACTCACAATTCATTCATTAATGCTCATTACTTAGCTGCTGCTTGTTATGTCTCCTCTTGATGTGACAAATGCTGGAGCAGGTCATGGTTAAGAGGAAGCCATGAAAACAGGTTTCTAATAAGCTTCTACTGTTTAACTCTCTTTACAGATTGTACTGCACTGCAGATGCAACTGGAAAAAGTAGGAGAAACAAGTGAGAAACAAGTTAAAAGTAACATTAAAGTTAAACAGAAAAGATAAAGGTCAGTCACAAATGTTCATCTCATCGTTTTCTAATGTTAGACGCGCAGCTCAACATCATACTTCACTTGGTGTGAAAACTGGCACTGGATTAATCACAATTACTGTCTGTGTGCTGGTGTTTTAGCATATAGTTGAAGCCATTGGTACTGTGTTGAAACAATACACAGAAGTGATGAATTTACATTTTTCACATTTGTGATAAAAGCTTTCATGTGTTGTCTGAACACAACCTCCTGTTTTCAGTTCGTTTGTGCAGGTCAACCCAAGTTGGATTAACCAGGCTATGCACAAACTTGTCATTAATTGCCTGTTCCAGCCAGCCAACCACCACCTGTTGGGCTTTTTAATAATAATCAATCATAGCAATCATGAGCAACCCCAAATTACTGTAAGACTCTAATTTTTAAAAATCTATTTACAAAAATGTGTTCGAAGAGAAAGAAAATAAATCATGGGAGTATAATGTAAGTGCAAATGACATTTCATCAGAGCTGAGCTGTACGCATGGTTTAAAAGAAGATATTGTTGAGTGGAGGGAGATGGGTGAGATAATATCACACAATTGGCAATGTTAAGTTTCCACAGGTTCAATGGACAATGGTCAATGCCAATACTTCCCTAGAAGGAATGATCTAATATTTTTCTGCTCTATTATTTCTATCAGTCTTTTGTTGTATGTTGTCCTTATTTTGCAAAGTTCACGCTAAAACGCTTTTGATGGTGAGAATCCTGGCTAATGGATCACACAGTAAATCTCCACACAGCATCTCTGCCCTTGCTCCTTTTGATCCCATGCCATCACACACCCAGGTTAGATAAGCCGACTATTCAGGACAACTAAATAGATTCACATGTGATTTCGAATAATACCATTGTGAAGCGGCATAATCCCTGTTGTAATAATAAAATTCTCAATGCATTCTTGTATTCAAGTGATTCTTGGTTAATGCCTTTGTACTACTCCTAGTCTCGGTGCACACATGTATTCATTTGGCAGCTCTCATTCTCTGTACCCGGCAATGTTCTCATGTTCATGCATGTGTCACTGTGAAGCTCAACCTGATGCTGTTTCGTCTTTTTATTCAAAGGAGGGGAAATTAACAAATAAAAAGACGAAACAAAACTAGTGAATATTTTTTGTCACAGACTGTGTGTTACTGAACAGAGCAGTTTGGCAAAGGGCACAAATTACACTTACACACACAAACACACATTTCAGTGGGGGTCTAGAGGCAAGGCAAGGTTCCTGATTGCAGGTCTTTCTTAAAATGGTGTGACTGCACTTCAGCTAGTGTAAGTACTGTTTATTTGAAGGAGAGTGATGTTAAGGGGTCTTTGAGCAAGCAGCTACACGAGACACATTTAATTGACCTATGTGTAATTATTCAGTTTTAGCTTTTAATTAAATTGGCTTCTGATGGTGCTGAACATGAAAAGGCTTTTATTAATGCCGAATTCTGACAAATATCAAGAAACTCAGTTGTGCTTTTACTGCAGTGGTTCTCACCCACGTTGGGTTAATATCCCCAAACAAGGCTGAGCTGCTTCAGAGTGAGCCTGTAAGGTTTGAAGATTTCAGGCTTGGTTGTATCAAAGACTCTAAAAATAGGATAACTGACTGACTTCTTGATATTTAAGAAGGACAGGAGCTATGCAGCAGTGGTTACGTGCAAGTCCTTAGAGGTGAAGAGCTCTAGGCGCTCCTGGGAGAAATGAAGATTGGCTTAATTTTGCTCTAATTTAATTCACAAGAAATGATCCTGGAGAGAAAATGTCAAAGGAGGGCCATTGCAATCATTCGTCTCACTCTCACCACTATTACCTCCCTTTGTATTGTACAGTGCAGAGAGTTCTGCACCACTAAATTACATCTTAACATCTTCCCCGTTTGGATCCTTCGGAAATAATCATGTCAAGTAGAATTGCATAGGGCCAAATGAGTGATATCTGGAGTTTATGATGGAAGAGTTTTTTGGGAGGCTTGGCTGTGTGGTTGTGTTAGTTGTTCATCATGACTGAATATGTCTGTTTTTTTTTTGCTGTATGGCAAATAACTATTACTCCAGTGTTGCAGAGGTTTTGTTTTGCTGTTATATGTCTTATCCAGAATGCCCTGATCAAGTGTGTTCCCCTGTCACCGGTATTCAAAAGTGATGCAACAGGCAGACTTTATTTCTGGTCTTTCTACTAACATCATCTACGGTTCAGAGGGGTGCTCTAAGAAACGTGCACAAAACATGGCCAAACATAAATAGCATTTGTGTAAATGGGATAAAAACCAGGACACAAGAGCCCGGCTGTACAAAGTCTAACCACAGTCACATAATCTTCAACATGTAAAACTGAACTGCAGGAACAACTTCATACAGTCAAATGATTCATGGAGGTAAATATTCAGCATGTTTCAACACCACTAAAGGTGCAGTTTAGCTCCACAACTGCACTGTATTAGTGGTTTATTGGCTTTTCTTTTGCCTCATACACAAACACATTTGGTATTGACACCCTCTACTTTATGATATTTGTTTCAACATGGCTACAGCATGCTGTGCAGCTGAGTGTAGCTGAACTCTTCTCAGGGGTAGTTCATAGATAATGACTAGTGTAATAGAAAGTAGTTTAACATGTCAATGTTTCTTCTCTTGCCTCAGGAAGTGGCAAGTCAAAGCTTACATGGTGCAGTGAGGATGGATGTGACATGTCTATATTTATGGCTGTGCAGTTGTTTATCTTATGTAAAAGTATGGGTCAAAAGAAGATTTTAATACAGGAAAACATTCTTGCTTTTAATGCTGAAAGTGTGAAATAGAAAGAAAAAACAAGCCCCATTTTTCTCCCTCCCAAGTGTTGCTCAGTGTGAATCTACTTGAAGCTTATTTATTAAGAGGTGACAAATGGTGGATGGTGTTAAATGGGTGAAATGTCCCACCTTGCTGTTGCTGCGGACATCCAGCCGATGCCAGCGCCTGTCTGCCACGTTCACGTTGCCTGGCAACTGGAGCACCACTGTGCCAGAGCCATGGTTGATTTTCAAGGTGGGGGTCCCATCTATCAGCTCTAGATGAAGAGAGAGGGAGAAGAGTGGGAAGGGTTGGTGAGGGGTGAGATTACTTTCTTTGAAATCAGCAGGTTTAAAGAAACCGAGTTTTTAGAGCTGCTGCCAATAGTTTGGTTTATTGACATCCTACATTAGATGCTCGTATTCAAGTCCCTACAACAGCATTGAAACCACTGAGTGATGTGTGCCAAGGAATTAAGTGCATAAAGTGGCGCATATTATGGAGCACACAGTGATGGTGTGGTAAACTGCTAATATTGTCTCTGTGTATTAACATTAATGAGGATTACTGCACAGAGACTGTTGTGATGTGCTTTTTTCCCAGACAAAAGTTATTACATTCTATTTTCTGACTTACTCAAATATGAAATTAAAAGTTAATGAAGTGGTTAAGACTGCTTGTGTGCATATGTAAGGAATTATGGGAATGCATGTCTGCCAGCCAGCATTGGCAATCCATCATCATGCATGCTGAGCTTCAAAAGTTCACACTGACGCACAACAGTGAACGCTAAGCATCTTATTGTTTCTGCTCATGCTGCTGTGGCTGCCCTGACTTCTTACATGCAACAATAGGCCCTATTTAGAGACTGCATTACAACTTTCAAAATGTCAATATCTGGGCTTTATTAAACCAGATCTCCATTTTTACTCACATTCACACACATTCTCCCAGGTGTATTTGTTAAGGTCAAAAGGAAAAATAAGAAAAAAAGAAGAAGAAAAAACTTCAGAAGAAGCCTTGAGTTATGCCGCCCATCCAGGGTTTGAGTTTTTACATTACACCTTTTAGTTCACAGTCTGTGGCAAGTCAGGGTAAAAAGTAAACTAATGAAAAAAAAAAAAAAAGTCAAAGCCAGATTTACATTCAAATCATGAATCATGAAAATGACTACTGTGACTGAGGTGACTTCACAGAAAATATGTTGTAATTATGATTATTTGAAATTACGGCTTGTGTGAAGACTGTTGTATGTCTCTGTTGGTTCTATTCAATTAAAAATAAAAATAGGTCGTCACAGTTCATGTCCAATAACTTGTTGGTCCCATTTTTCCCCACTGCCACCCCCACTGCATAATTAGAGTTATAATTTAGCTGTACAAACTGGAAACAAAATACCAATGCAAAACTGCAAGTTCTGGTCCTAGCTATACCGAGACACATTCAAAGCCATTGTAAATACCAGCTGGATGCGACTCAAAAGGGTGACCATGAGGCATCCTAACCATGTGCCTGAACATCTTCAACAAGTTCCTTTTTGATGCAAATGAGCAGTGCATCAACTTCAACCTTCCCCTGGATGTCAGAGCTCTTCACCATCTTGATCTCTGAGACAGAGCCCTGTCATGCTCTTGAGGAAACTCATTTCAGTCGCTTGTTTTTGCAATCTCATTATTTCTGTCACAACCCAAAACTCATGACCACAGGTCAGGGTCGGAGTGAAGACTGGCTCAATTTTGCGCTCAAGCTCAATTCCCAGTTCACCACAACAGTCCAGCACTCAGTCATGGCCAAGACCCCAAGAAAAACTCTTCGCCTGCGGAGACCCAAACACATGAGAGATTGAGAACACTTTAAGATTCCCCAGGAAATCGTTCCTGCCATTGTGACTAACCATGGATAAATGGAGGAGTATAGATATATGGACACTGCGACTGCATTACATCAATAGCACTGTCAGCTTTATTGTAAATATTGTAAAGCACTACCTGCCCAGAAGTCAAACTCCTTTCCTCTCACATGGACGAGTGCTACATTTATCCAACACCACCTCCAACAGCTGCACAATTAATGAGAGGATCCAGATAAATACTAACAATCTGCTCCACGCCGTGCCTAGCAACACCCTGCAGCTCTGCTAAAGCCACTGCAAACTGAAGCCTCTTGGGGCTTATTGCTTTAGTTTGAGTCAGTAGAAGTTGGAAGTCAAAAGGAGGCTGACAAAAATCAAATTCTCTTCTTACCGCTCCTCAATCTGCTGTGTCTGGCTTCAGCTGAGCTTTCGTCATCCCTCTTGCTGCATTTCTCGCAATGTCAGTCTGTCTGTCAACGCTCTTTCATCTCCCGTCTTTCTTTTACCTCCTGCCTTGCTTCACCCTTTCATTTAGTTTTTCCCGGTAACTGACATTTCAATTTTTTTTTTACATTGTTCTGCTTTCAAATAATTCACAAACGCTTTCTACTGACGTTCTGATTTGTAACCGTCCCTTTTATGAAACCAGTGTTTTCTATCAAGCTTACTTATGACATGTATCAAGATGTACTGATCCTTAATGCTTGTGCGCTATCGCATCGTTGCCACCTTCTCAAATAATTTCAGGTGATGGATCTTACTGCATCTTCACCTTGAGCTAGAATAAATTAGGTGTTGTTGAGTGGGTGAGATGCTGCTCTTCTCTAATTGCCTTGTCAAAGCTGACATGTGCCTTTGTGATGAGTGCCCCATATTTCATTATGCTACATCTCATATAGGTAAAGAAAAAAAATCCATTGCCCTGGCTGTGCCATTTTTTAATCCACAGGGATTGCAAGTTTGCTCTTAGTCTCCCTTTGCCTCTTAACTTTCCTTCAATTACCTGGAACTTGATTTAGCCTGCTCCGGCTGCAAAATGAGTTGCCGCTGCACTTCAGGAATGATCCAATTAATTTTAATATATTGGCAGAGGCCAGACAATTGACCAGGAAGAACAGAGTAAATTCAATATATCAATTCAATCCAAAAACCTCCCTCTTTTGTTTAACTTACCCGCTGTTGTCTTCAGTCTGTATTTCACTCTACCCAAGTCTTGGTCACCTCATTCATTCCTTTCTCTCATTTATGGACCCACCTGGGACCCTTCACCTTTTTTTTTTCTTCAGCTCACTGATATCAGTCTCTGAAATTTCCTTCTTCTGGCTCACCCCTTCTAACTCTCTGGGGACTTCCTGTCTTTCTTGAATCCCAGTGTATGCTAATGCTAACACCCCTGACCCTCCTTCTACACCTGCACCGGGGCACCCAGATGTGTCAGAGCAAGCAGTGAACACTCGACACAGAACACCTGCATAAGTCTGACAGAAGTGCAAAACAAAACCCAGTTAAAAGGTAGTCTGAATGAATGATTGTCTGGCAGAGCTAAGGAGTGTTACTGTCATGACTGACATGACATTATCCCAGGCGATGAGGACAGACTTCAGCGGTCTCACAGGGGGAACACAGGGGGAGAAGTGAAGCTGGAAGAATAGAGAGAATAAGAAGTTAAGGGGAGGGCAATGAGGAGCTGTAAGAGTCAGGAGTAATGCAGGAAGAAAAAATGTGACAGGCAGGTGACAGGTGAGATGATGGACAGAGAGGGGAAATCAATGACAGATGAACAGTGCAGGAACAACAAAAAGGGACAATCAAAGGGTGAGAAGGAGAGAAGAACTTGGGGACATGAGGACAAACAGCCGATGGAGGAAGCAAAGGAATGAAGAATCTGATATACTCCAGTAATAATACCTCATTAAATGAGTGTGAATTAGGTCCTCATTAAACTTGTTTCATTCATTGTTTTTAATTATTTTGTTGTTAAACAGGCTTGCAGCAATTGAAGCTGAGCAAGTTCAATGTTTTTTTGCTTGTTTGTTTGTTTCAAACAAGGAATATACGAGCCTGAATTATTCATCAAGAATAATTCCCACAATCTGCAAAGAAACTGGCTCAGATTTTTATCAGACACCTTCTTATCGAGAAACCACAGGCTGTAGAAACCAGACAGATCATGTCTGTCCATTATAATCATACTAATATCAGAAAACAAACCTCTTCAACCAGAAGGGTTAAAAGGCCAACTGCATGATACATATGGTAGCACAACAACTGTAGTCCAACTAGCATGACTAAACATATTTTAAAGGTCCAACACTGCATTAAGGATTATAAAGCAGGTGTAGGTTCTATATACATACTGTGAAAAGCAGACAGCCTGTATTCAGAAAATGCACCTTAAAACCAGCCGTTAGGACTTCTGTGACTAAATGATGTCACAACGAAACAGTCACCATTCTCATCCATATGCTGCAAGGAGGATTTGATTTCTCTGAGTGTTTACCTGAAATCTACTCCATAGCTATTATCAATCAGAAAACTGTTGACAAATCAGAGGAGGGGCTCAGAGCCTCCTCTCTATGATTGGCTCACTTACCTGTTATGACTTATTACTAGAGATAGAGAGTGAAGCTGAGAGAGATGTAAAACTACACTCTACACTACACTACACATGTTCTTTGGTTCTTAAAATCTTAAACATATCTTATGATGAAAGTGTGAAATATGAGACCTTTAAAAGTAAGCTGTGTGAGAGAGAACTAACAACAGATAGACGTACAGTAACTGCACTTCTGTGCACTCGAATTTTATCTTCTCAGAGAGAGAGAGAGAGAGAAAGACAAGTAAATGGGAGATGCAATGTTCAAACACTTGTTTTGGTGTCAGCTCTATTACTGACCTTATCAAATTGGTCTGGTGTGAGTCAGACATGACAGGTCAGCATTAAATGGTTTCCTATTTTCTGCTTTTCTCTGTTCATTTTGCACCTGAGATAATTCTGATGTGCTTTTGTTAGGTTAGGTTTGTTACTCCCTCACCAACCTGGCACATCTCTCATTTCATTTTTGTGACTCCCACACAAGACATGTATCGTTAGCCTGCTGTCAGCAGGTTACAAATAATAATAATAATAATAATAATAAAAAAATACAGACCAATTATATTTACATGTATGAGTTTGCTTTTATAAAACATCATTACATCTCCATTTTCCATGAAACCCCAGCAAATAGTTAAAGAAAACTGGCCTTGGCAAATACACACAATGAAATTATATTCAGCACAACAACTGAACAGTAGAACAATAGACAACCAAGTTAAGTGGGGGAAATCTATAGTTCTCACTGTGATAGAGCGGCTCGCCAGGATCTGTCCCTTTTGTCCAGTTCATGTGGGAAAGGCTCCACAGCAGAGGAGAGAACCAATCGATTTCTAGATCACTTATCATTTGTGGAGTTACTTTTAACTGCAAAGTAGCAACAATTAAAAATCTAGCAATAGAAATCCTACAACATTAAAGCCATATAAAAACAGGGAGATTACTGTTGTTATCAGTGGCATTATATAGGTAAACGGACCTGAACTATGGAAGTAAAAGAGCAGGGAGAGAGGAGAAAGAAATGGGCTGGAGAGGCTTGAATGGCTGGAATGCAGCAAGCTGGCAGACCAAATGGGTAGCTGTATCGTCATAGGGGCTAGTATGCATTTAAATGCTCTGGGTGTACTAGGGTTAGGACAAGACTTTGCTCTTAAAGGGGTCATCCACATGACCAGGCTTCTTATCTGGTACTCATACGTAATTCATTACCTCCTACTCTGAGACCGACAAGAGGGAGGGGAGAGGGAGAGGGACTGAGGGAGAGAGAGAGAGAGAGAGAGAGTACATGTGTATGCTTTGTGTGGAGGGAGAGCTTGAAATCCCACAGAGTTAGGGCTCTTAAATATAAAAAATTGTCCTCCTCTTTTGATGGCCTGGGGATACACAGGAGTCAAACTGGGAGCATATGGACTGCATAAACAGCATTACAAATCATACTGGGATACACATATACACACCCATCACCCACCCACCCACACACACAGTGGCAGTCGCATATACACTAACACCACAGAGAAGTCGGCCTGTGTGCAAATCAGCAGGTGATGCAGCAAGTGCAGGGCAGAGAACTTCTTGTATAAACGATCTGTCAGCTAGCTAGCCAGCCCCGCAGCCAATGCATATTGGATCTCCACATCCAGCAGCAGTTCATATTTGAAAGCCATTGCAGAGCTAAGCTGGGGGGCACCGCTACAAAACAGCTCTGTGGAAAATGAACATAACGCCAAAGAGAATGTGTGTGTCTCTCGATGTGTGCCGCTGCTACTACCCGCTGGATGCCTTTTCTTCATTATTGGTCTTTATTCACGTCTCAGTCCTGTTCTCATTGTGAATAAATGTGAATGTGAATAAATATCAGACTACATAACATGTTGAGACTATCAAATTTTTAGTTGAAGAGTTATAAAGAAACACAATCTCCTGACAGTCCTTATCTGACCCCCCCTCCTGACAGAAAACTTTCCCCCCTCTGCAAGGGTGCTGTAATTACACAAATTTCATTTGCCTTGTTAATTTGTCTATTGATTGGACAAGCAATGGCCTCTGGCTGGTGGTCTTTGCATGCATGTGAGCGAGAGTGGTTTACACAGGAACCTAAGTGCAGATCTAAAGCTGCCAGCCATGCTTGTCATTTATTGTTGACCTTGCTGCACACAACTCGTTTCCTTGGCAATCAATTTCGCTAATACAACACAGACATGACGCTAAGTGAGGCGGCTGTACTGTGTGTGGTACTGAGACGAATACGACTGATAAAAAAAGTCTGTATCTGACGAACTCTATAAGCACAAGACTTTGATAAAAAGCCCTTTTCTTTACTAATATTTTTTAGTTTATTTAAAAAAATATATATATTTTGCATGAGGACCACTTGTGCGGATATGTAACAAGGTTCACTGGAGGAATAGTTTGACTTTATTCTAAATGTGCTGATTCATCACACAAAATACCACGTTTATGCCTAAAACCTAAATTTGATTAGCTTAGCCTAGCAAGCACATAGCTTAATCTTGCTTAAAGACAGGAAGCAGGGACAGTTACCACCACCTCTCAAACTTTAATTAACATGTTAACACATGTTTTTCTTTTATTATTATTAGTATTATTATCTGAAAGTTGATTAATTGTAGTGTTATTAAAAATTGTGTTCTTGACAGGTTCTTGGCTTGTAATTTCATGAAGGGTCCTGGAAGTCTGCTGGTTGCTTGGCAACCAAACCGTGATGACAAGTCTCCAGAAAATTCATTGCACCTGTCAAGATTTTGTACAGCAAATAAATGTATTTTATTAAAACATTCCTTTAAAGAGGGTGTTTTTTACTGGGGTCAACAAAAAATCTTGCATTATTGAGTTTGAACAAATCTGTTTTCTCAAAAAGAGCCCATCTGTGAAAATATAAGTAACACACAGGGAATTTCCTCAAAATTGGCAAAAACATTCACATGGACCCAATGATGATCTGATTAGATTTTGGAAGTCAAAGGGGTGAAATCACAAAACATGTTTTTGGCCTCTTGAATCCAATATCTCAAGACCACCTTGGGGAATTTCTTCAGATTTGGCACAAATATTCAGTTGAAGGGATTTGCATTCTGTGGGTAAAAAATTCAAGAAGATGATGTGCTCATGTTCTTGTGAATGCATCACCAGGAGGAAATTTTGCCACAAACATTCATTTGGATTCAAGGCTGAACTGATTAGAATTTGGTGGTAAAGGTCACTGTGATCTAACCAAACATGTTTTGGCCTTAAGACACTAATTCATAAACTTATGATGACACAAGTTAACTCACATGTCAAACAGGATAAAGTGATAACTTTTTATATCCCAATGTGCCATGGTCATGTTCACCTGGACTCAAAGATGACTGATTAGAATGTGTGGTCAGATCAGATCAGATCATGACTAGAAACGCTTGCAGGTGGTATCGACAATGTCAAAGTGAATGCTACTCACACAGGTGGTGGGGCTGTTACGACAGTGATGAAATGTTAAAGTGGAAGCAAGAAGTGGCCAGTGGAAACATTTGGGCTACAAATACTCAGAGATAGTTATGCACGTTTAAGTTTCCTTGACTAAATCTGATCTTGACACAAGTTGGACATGAGCCACTTGCTAGTAACAGAGGTCTCCCTTCAGCGCTGCAGCATTTATGGACGTATAAAAATTCACCTCCTCTGGTTAAGAGTGACATTCATCAGTGGTGTGAGCACTGTGCTAGAGAAGAGCTTTACCCAAACAACATAATATTCATTTGATATTTCAAGCACATGCCTGTGTTGTTATAAGCTTCAAATGCCTATTAGCTATTCTTAAGCACTAGTAGTTGAAATTATAAATTAGTATGCAAATACAAATTGTTGTAAAGGCTGACTGCATATTTGCATTTTGTAATGTTGTTTTTACAGCACATGCTATACACAGAAATCAAAATAACTGTTTTCACAACAACACAAATTTCCTGAAAGAAATCCTGACAATTATCAGAAGTGTTTGCACACAAAAGCAGCTTAGGCTGGTACTTTTTGTGTTTGTTTGTGGCTTGAGTTGCATGTCATGCTCACACTCATTTTAAAAGGTTACTCTGCACTCATGAATAAAATATATTTCAGTCAGACAACTTGTGATACAAATGCTTATTGCAGCTTCAGTATACATTTACAGTTTGGCTTCAGTATATATTTAGAGTTAGGCTGCAATTTGGAGTTTGGTGTCTAGGCTGTGGCTCATCACTCCCCTGATTTCTTCAAATATACTTCAGAGTGACGAGGACATATCTTAACACCCCCCCCCCCCCGGAGGTGGGGCTGAAAACAATGGGCAGAAGGCAATAGTATGCAGGGTATCAGTGTCACTGGCAGCAAAGGGGAAGGTGGGAAAATTTTGCAGTTTAAATAGCGTGCCAAATTGAGAGGGTGTGTATGATTGAGTGAGGCATGTAACATGAGTAAAGCGATGCAGCTCCAGTTTTCTGCCTGAGCTAGCCAGCAGGCTTCGCTCCATGTACGGGATTATTCAGGGAAACTAAATGTTGTTCTCTGACTGGCTGCTCTTCTGTAATGGCCATGTTAAGAAGAGCTTAGCTGTGAACAAAGTGACCTTGACCTGTTAACAAAGGTGGCTGCTCTAATCTTAAAATGTCTCCATGGAAATGTAAGGTTTGATACATTAATAAACAACATTGACATGCCAGTGAAAATAAATGGTTTTAAGCCAACAGCTGATGTTTTGGTCTTACCTGGAACACAAGAGGTCATCTTAGGTATGGGTATTATAATACACACACACACACACACACACACACCAACACCAGCACTCAGTTATAAGCATGTAATCTCTTTTCCCCCAGAGGCTGAAGATTGGATGTAGTGCATAGCAACGTTCCCAGTGTGTGTTTATGTGTGAGTGCCATACACCTTCCCTGGCCTACACAGCAGGGCTGGCTTGGTACAGCTACCCTGCGGCAGGATAAAGTGCAGATGAGTGGGCGGCTTTGGAACAGCAAACCAACATCTCAATGAGAAGCTGAAGGTCTGTCTGTGGAGATGCGTGCATGCATGCGTGTGTGTGTGTGTGAGAAGCAGTAGGGAATATGATCAGCCTCAATGGGCAGCGTCGCTTAACAAGGCTTAATAGCAAGGCACTGAAACACTGTCTCTCTCTCTCTCCGGCACACACACACGCACACAATAGCACACTATAGCGATATGTTCGAAATGAAAATGATGCAGGTATATTAGTAGGTTCTCATGTGCCACTTGACATTCATAAATGAAAAAGCAGTTCAGCTTGTAAAGCAGCTTCCTTGGCAGCCAGCTGCCATTTCTTTTTATCATCTTCTCTTCCCTCTGCTCCCTCCAACCCATATTTCACCTCCCTTTCTCTCCAGTTCTCCTTTGTAATCCTCAAAGCATTATTGTAAAAATCCTTTTTTAACTGCACTTTCAACTTGAAGCTGTGCCACAGATGCAGTACATTCCCTCTCACATTATCAACTCTGGTGCAGCTCTTGTACTTGCATGTAGGGACGAGACCTTCAGGATTCACCTCACAGCGTTGTTTGATTCGGGAGTAAATCGCCCCATTTTGTCTGATTCCTGGTGTAATTAAGCACTGATCCAATATGAGCATAGATGTGAGCGGAAGATGCTTGAAGCTGTGTTTTTAGGTTGAGGTTGAAAAGCATTTCCTTGTTCCCTGGTGCCTCTCTAATCTCATTTAATCAAAAAGCTTGTTGTGTTTGTTGTTTTACAGAGGACAAGTTCAGATTCTGGTCAGGGAAACCAACTGTGTGTCACCTTAACATCAACAGCATGTTTCTGTTACTTTGTTCTTTATGTTATATGTTCACTATTATTGTGGCTTGCTGTTTAATCTTAAAATCTAATAGGCACACAAGCTTTACTTCTTCTGTTTTGTTCTACTTTTGTTCACTTTTGCCCTTTTCATGCTCTGCAGCTGGATCCAATTTAATCAGCTCCATGCTACACAAGGACAGGGAGGGGGACTGAAAGAATAATTTAAATTTTTATAGTACTTTATTTTATTTTCACGGGTACAACTCAGCTTACTGTGTACAGTACATGTTCTTCTATATCTATTTTATATCTAATATTCTTTTAGAAAATCCTATCTATACCAAGTAGGATTAGTGATGTGTACAGTTTATAGAACAGCCAGGCTACTGCAATATATGGTGCCAATATTACCCTTTTCATTAGAAATCAGATATTGGCAATCCAGTGTTGTTCATATCTGAATGTGATGGTGGTTCATCCCTGACTATGGCTGGTGAATATGTCTTTTAACAATGTTTGTATATCAGATACCTTTGTGCATTAGGTGTCCAAGCAAATAAATGCTTTGTGTGGTGTGTGTGATTCCTTTGCTTAACCCCTTAACATCCACCTGCCTATTAGTTACATTGGTTCCAATTCATGCTGGGCCTGCTGGCAGGCCAGTGGGTTTTAAGGGGTTAAGGAAAACCACTGGGAAGCCTGCCTTACCTTGCCTGAAGGAATGGTTAAAAAATACATAAAATAAAAAAAGGCTCTAAAAATAAAATCTTCGTTTTCACATTTATGATTTTAATCGACTTTTTACCCTGTTAAAAATAAACTAGTGAAGAAAATGAATTATTCAAATAAGTTTAAGGCTCACTAGCTCATATCTGGGGTCCACTGTTTTAAACATACAGTAGCTATATTGATGATCTCAGGTGTTTCAGCTATACATATATATTTATATCTCTGGCAATGTAAATCACCACCACATCTGTACTGTCTTTTCACCAGCCATCTTCTCATATGAGACAGTGTGGGAAAATGATAGCCGCTTGTTAGAAGTAGTTTGAGGGCTGTCGTTGTCTTCTGCAGCTGTCAGTGCCACAGGCTCCTCCCACTCAGCTGCTGCCTCTGTTTGATGCTGAATGTTCATTCAGCATTCAGAGTCGCACTGCTGCTTTTAGTGTCCACAAACTTTTACAGACTTTACAATGGTTTGATGCTGATCAGACGCTAAAAAAACAGATGAACCACTTCCAGACGACTGAGGATATGCTGATCTCCTCACTGTTTTAGCTCTTGCTGCCATGTTGAGAACTCTCACATCACTGTAAAGCTCATGGGAGAGGTGGTGGCTCCACACCATCATTGTTAAAGAAAAAGTCATTTTTAGACATAGTCCTAAAACATAAATATGCATTGACAACATAATATGAAATAATATGGGTCTGGTATTATCAGCTAATTTTTCTGACCTTTGTCCAGAGTGGCCCTGGCCCAAAATTTAGTTTTTAGTCTTAATTTAATGCAGTTTAGTATATAGGAGGCTCTTATGGTACATTTTCCCAAGTGAAGGTTCCAAATAACACCACAAACCACAAGCTACTGACACACAGGAAACCTGGCACCAATTTATTAGTCATGAAATGCAGACATTGCACAGTGCAGAGAAAGTGTTGGGAGATAACCTTGTTCACTGCTATCTTGTTCATAGTTTCCTTTGTTTAGCTTATGTGGTCCCAATGGTTATACTGAATCAATGATTTTGCCCTACTCTTGTTGTCTAAATTTGCTAATTAGATACGATATTGGTTGTGTTAAGTCAGTTAATAATCAAAGTCCCTGACACGATTCAGAGTTTAAATCAATTAATGGACTATCTTTCCCTGGTTTGGGTGGTGCCCCTGGAATAAATTCACTATTCATTAAAATGATTTCTTAATACTAATGTTTTGTCAATTTCCTTCGATAATTTTTACCAATATTGTTTACATAGCAACAGTTGTCAAGAAGTCAGATCCATGTAAAACTTAGTTTTGACCAAATACATGAATGGTTACTGCCTTTTGTCTTTGTACTCTTTGATCTCTGGGCAGACATGGGTTTCACGTGCTCCATGTGAAGCTGGAAGTGACAGGGAACACGACAGACCAAGCATACAACACAGACAACAGTATGTACAGGATTAAGGATCATTTTTTACCTGCTGTTGGCACTGGGATTTGTTGTCGTGATAGTGTTCCCAGAACTCTGCAATAATGACTCAAAGAAATGCCTGCCACAAGAATTAAGATGAGACCCAGTCTGTTAATACTTTTGCTAATGATCACGCACCAGCAGCTTCCATCTTCAGACATTCGTAAAAATGGTCAAAAAGTTACAATTGCACTGTTTAATATACTCGCATCCATACATGCAGTTATATGAGTCTCCGACACAGTCTGTATTTAATGATGACGAATTCCTATCATGCAGTAGGTGAACCTTGAAACAAGTTAATTAGGGCTCTAAATATGTACAGCCTGACTGTAATTACAGTCTGTACTGCATAAATCAGCTTTTACTTCACTAATAAACCCCTTAACTCTTTAGGATACAATAACACACGATGACTGCTTTCAGATGAACTCAGACCCTCTGACACCACCAAAGATGTAGAAATAATCTAGGATTTAAACTGCAAACCTGCACGAAACACACGCACACAAACACAGACACACACACACGTCCGGCTCTCCAGGCGGACCTCACCTCCCACACATATTAGTTTGGCAGTGATGGAACAACAGCATCTCTCCCAAGAGACAAGACCAAAGCAAGGGAAGAAGTAGCTAGAGAGACAAGGAGGCGTGAGTCTCTCAGATTAAACACTAAATATACCATGATGTACAAGACATTTTGTTCTCTCTTTCTGTCTGTCTATAATGCCTGCCTGCCTGCAATCCTCATTCAACAAGTTTTATTGTCTTGAAGTTCAGCAATATTGCCACAGCAATAAAAGAAAAGACTGCCATTCTTCTGTGTGTGTGTGTCTGTGTGTTTTGTGTGTTTCTGTGTGTGACCGAATGTCCGCGGCACAGCTTTCCTTTTCTAAATTAGCATTTGTGCAAAAACAATTCTGTTTAAAAGTAATGCGCATCAAAATGTATGAGGTGTCACCTTTAATAAGATCAAAATCAGAGAATATGTGGGAGCAATTGTGTAAGACTGACTGTCGCTGCCTAATCCTCAGGTTGTGGCAAGTTAATACACACAGGGAATTAAACCTGAAATGGATTTCTGTTCTTGTCTTGTAGCATTCATTAGTCTTCAGACTAAGTGAAAGAGGGGATTTAGGAGGTGAGGTACAGTGTATTCCTCCACTTTACATTTGTCTTCCTGCCTTTAACTAATGATGACAATGTATGTAATTTGCTGTTAGTTACCATGTCCTCTTTTATTGTCACCTGGGGCCAGGTGCATAAATGATGTGCACACACAACACAAAAACATGCGTCCATGTCATTTCCTGCACAAAATACAGGTATTCACAAACACAGCGACAATGTGTCACCTCCCCACAGCAATCAAAGCTAAAGTAAAGTGAAATATGAAATAACCTAAACCTTATTTAATATAAAATAAAACAAACAACTTGCATTCAATATCAAGATTCAAGGTTTTACTGTTTACACTGCAAATACAATTTTGTATTTCCTAAATAATCCTAAGTAATTGTTTTCGTGTGCACAATGTTTCTTTCAGCATCACCTCAGCGCTCAGTATGTTCTGATTCTTACTTGTTTTATTACCAGCAAATCAGAATTTCGCATTTTTAGTGACTGTATTAAAGTCAAACTAACACAGTTGACTCCCGTGTGTAAGAGCCTCAGTTTCATGATCTGTTCCTGGTATCTCATATTGGATACAGTGTTTTTTATTATTGTTTGTGGGAGTGAAAATTAGGGTTGTGTTGATGGACAATAAATGCATATAGAAGGTGTTCATTCACAATGGATTCAATTGTGAGATCTTGATCAAATTAACATGTTTTGCCACAGAATCGCACACTGTTGCACCACAGTTTAGATACATCTACAAAGTTATATTAGATGCCCTTCATCCGCACTACCTGTCATGTTCCAAATGTGTTGATAATAATAGTAAGACAGTGAGAGACATAAGACGTGCTTTTTATTGCCACTCACACTGGAAGCTGCAGAGGCTGGATGGCTTTTCATCATTTACCCACTATATTTAGCTTCATATATTCAATAAGTTCATTTGTTTGAACTGTCAGTTCACTGATATTATATATATTTCAGCTATTTATTCATTAATGTTGACAGTTGAGTTTTCACACAATTAAGATGACAATACCTGGTGATCAAGAGTTTCAGCTGGTATTCATTCAACTTTTATTATATTGTATTCTCTTATTTTCTAATTAGCCAATTAGCTACGATACATTTCCCATGTGCCACCTGGGATACAAGTTTGCCTGAATTCTGCTTTGTCTGTTCTCCAACACTAAATCCCTCCATTCTTCATCTCACCTACAGTAATAGTGGCCACTTATTAAATTAATGCCTCCCTAAGGCAAAACACTTTTTTTGTGTTAAGCAACATCATTATTCATGTACTAAAGAGTGATTTCAAAATGAAATCTGAGGCGCCTGAGATATACATCAGGTAAGCCAGACATATAATTAAGGCACTGATGCTATTGTGAGACTGAGACACAGTGAATATAGTCTCTCTCTTCTGCCTGTCCATTTGTCCTGTCTAACATCATAATAGTCAGAATAATTCCCAGCTCTGAGGACATTTACCTTCTGGTCCAAAAATGTCAAATCAATTAAATACAAAGTAAAAAGCAATTTGCTTTATCTCATCTGTGCTGTGAAGAAGAGAGTGAATCCAGGCACAGGTCAGTCGGTGTGTGTGTGTTAAGCTCCTACCAATGGCCATGAAGTCCTCGTTGTCCCAGGCCTGCAGCTGAGCTAAGGGGCCACTGTAGAGCAGCAGTCCGTCAGCCACGTCTGTGATGAACTCCAGCGACACATGACTCTCAAAACAAGGCATCATGGGAGGAAACCAGGCATAGCCGTTGCCATGGAAACTGTGCTTGTTCTGCTGGCACTCAGGCCCTTCGAACTGAGCTGAGCATTGGCACCTTAAGGAGAAGAGCAAACCGAGAGCCAAAATCACATGCGTTAGTAAATGCAATAAATAGATGGCTTTTACTTTTCAGTGCTTGCTATTGGCAACGTGCTTCTCTTGACTAGCTGGTTACTTTCTTTGCTTCTAAATATATGAGAGAGTCGACTGTTTGTGTAAAATACTATTTTGATCCCACCCAAATCTCCACCACCATTTTGAACCACTTACTGTATTTTAGTCTTTTAACATTTTCTCCTCATTTTCTTCTCATCTTGCACGTGTCTATTCTGTGTAGTCTCGTTGTTTTCTCCTCTCCAACAGCCATCCCCCTTCAACTATCTCTCTCTCTCCCTCTCCGACTGTTTGACTGATGCAGATGTTCTCATTAGCGGCAAAACCACAGGGAGAATCACTGCATCGCTACAACTCTCCTCTCTCTGTATTCCCACTCTTCCACGCTCTCATTTGTCCCATCACTTCCTGTCAAAGTTTTACCTCTCACCTCTTCTCTTCCACAAAGTTGCACCCTTGGGTTCCTCAATGCAAAACACTTTTCCCCCCAATTCCTCTTCCTTTCAATCATGGCAAACTTGTTCTACCATCTTTCTTATTTTGCAAATTCAAAATGAGATTTCTTTTGTCATTGCGACCCATTTATCTCAGCCATTATTCTCAAATTCTTCCGTAAATGTTCAGATTTTCACACACACACAAAAATTAATAAATAAATATAAACAAGACTAAAACAAAACAAAAGCAAAAACTTTAAAGACATTTGTTTTCTTCAACATGATGTGCAATTTGTGACTTTTCGACAGACAAAACAAGCAGAGGCGTGATATTTCAATTTGAACAAAGCTGAAAAGTGCAGAAAAATAAAACATCTGAAATTTAGATGTATTAACATGTGCTACCAAGTAGAGAAAACAATTACAAGAGCCGAGCTGTCAGTGCAAACATCAGGGAGGGTGGATGTGAAGTCTAGAAGTAGATGTGTTGTGTGGTAACCGCACGGCAGAGAATGAACCCTGAGCTCCATCTGCTTTTCTATTTAAATCTATCATGAAACAATAATGACACACTGCCTGTTACCACATTCTGTCGTCATGAACTTTAATACTTACACATGCTGTGGGCTATACAGGAATACATCTCATCGCACACAATCATACAACTATTTCGAACACTGAAACATTATGTTCCACCAGAACTCTAAAGAGGCTGACATTCATCGAGAAAAGCTATAGCTGTCACGATGGGAGCAAAGAAAGTTTACTACTCTAACCATGACGATTAAGGTTTCTTGGCTTTCAGCCAAGAAAGTATTTCATTCAGCCCAATCCCAGTTCTTTTCCTAAACTGAACAAAGACATTCTTAAGATTTAATGTAATGAAACAGTTTCTCAACACTGACCTCGTGTTTTATTGTGGTTACCTTGACAACTGTGGTGTGATAGGCTTCACAGTTCTGCAAATAACCTATATGAGTTGAAAGGCTTTGATTGAATGCTACCAGTAACAAAACGTTTGATAGATTATTCAGTTTTAACTGTGAAGGAAACAAGCTCTTGTTCCAATCCATTATTAGCAAAAGATGCATCACATGATTCTCTGTTTATCTGATTTTAAGAACAGATTGTCATGTATGGTCATACAAATAATTGTACTGCTGTACCTGAAAGTTGGAGAGGTCTCTCTGTGTCCGTCAACTACAGCAGCACAATTTGTAGCTTTAATGCTTTGTGTCATGTTTATGGATCAATCACTAAGATGGAGCACAGAAGAAAAAAAAAAAGAGCAGACAATAAAGCTTAATTAATAATTTGTGTGCACACGAATGAGTTATTTTGTGGACAAATTATCAAATTGAGGGTGCAAAAATGCATGAATTAAGAATTCAACAGCTCAAGAGGTTCAACTGTGGCCACATATTCTCCAACATGACACCTCCCAGGCTCCGTGGTACAAAGCACATACAGTTAGTGTAGAAAGATGATAGCTAATACCCGATACAAATTAATGTGCTGCGCACTAAACTAGAATGTATTTCCCTAATCTACCAATTCATTGCTGTAATTGTAGAGGGTGGGAAAGATGAAGAGGAAGCAAAAGCACACAGGTCCAGGATGTGGCCGACATTAACGTGACTATATTATACTCCTGAATCTTTAATGAAGCCCAGGAGACATTACAGTACATTACTGTATTCATAGAGACTGAATGGAGCACAGTGTTCTCCACTGCACAGGGAATATCTAACTTTTACATTTCAGATCATCTGTCATGCATGAGAACATGAAGGGCGTTATCTGCCAAGAAGCAGAATTAACCCAGATAATGTGAAATACAGTTAATCAGCAACAGCAAAGTCGATTTAAGGTGACTTACCTTCATGGGTCTACACACGTATCCCTGCATGAGTCTAAATATGCCTCCATTAAATTTTTCCTCCAATTCTTCACACTTTAATAGCTCTATATGAATCTGACGATAAAGCCATGCATTGTTTGAGCTAGATGAAAAATTCCCCCCAGCCAACCCACCTGTTGTTGGCAATAACTGCATATACAAATTGTACGTAGCCTCCCTCATGACTCTACGCACGAACACACGGCTCAGAGTAACAAGGTATTTCTCCAGGGCAATTCCTCTGCTACTAAGTGAGTTTTTTTATTGGTTTGTGTTATTCACACTTCAACTGCTTTTCAAGATATTCAGAGTTTGTGGATTCTGCAAAACCACACAAAGTGGTGTTTGTTCTCTCTCTCTCTCTCTCTCTCTCTCTCACACACACGCACACATCTCATTGGTGCTCCATAGACAGCTCATTTCTCACCCAAATGTACCTTCATTCTGTTGCTCATTTTCCTTCCTCTGCTCTCATCCAGGATTGAAAAAGGACACATGTACTCACACACACGTACACACACACAGCATGATATGACATATCACTGCCCTGAGACACAAGAGAAACATATAGATAGACAAACGAGTAGGGTCCATATAAACAGTGCTTCTGTATGTATATGTAAACATGTGGGAAAACCAGTTAAAGGAAGGTTTGGAGATCTTTTTCTGGAGCATTCTTTTACTGAATTGCTTGAAATCGTCTTCACACCCTGATTGCAACAAAGTAATTTAATGTTTTTTCACAAAAATGAGAAAAGTCAATCATCTGTGGAACGGACAATCCTGGAAAACCACCATCCAATCATTTTGAACGGCATGTTCAAGTCAGTTGGATGGTGATGTGTCAATTAATCTAAACTGCCATCTGCCCCTCCCTCCCTCCTCTGCATGTACCACTCTTCATGCACTAATCGTGTGTGTGCTCAGAGTCATCAATGAGTTACAACCCACAAAAAGACAACACCAATAATCCAATGTACAACACTCCAGTCTAGTAGGTGGTAATATACCTCTGGGATGGATGCTGGATAGTTTATTATGATGTTAGGTGTTTTCTTACCCATGAATGAGCCATTAGAAAAAGGTGGTGGAAAGTTAGTGATGTGGTGCAGTGAAGCCCCCCCCCAAGCTGCGTCGCTCTGATTGGGATAAAATTTGGTCGAAGGCGATACATTCGCGGAGCAAAACATGCTGGGATACGCGATACAATGTCATCCTAATGGGAGCAGCATGGCTTTCTGCGATACTGTTGCATGCAGTGGGGCTTCACCTTGATGTGAATGCAATGCTGAACAAGCATTGCACATTCCTGTGCTCTGGAGGCATGGCTTCGGAGAGGAGTCTGAGGAAAGGGGCTTGGACTTTTGAAATGTGTATTTTCAAAATGTAGCCTGCTCAAACATTTTTCCAGGATCTCCTTACCGTACCTTTAATAAGAAAAGCTAAACATATGTGCGTGTATGTATTCTCTGCATTCAAGTCTGTGTTTTGTTTTACATTGTTTAGTTAACTGTGAACTTTGAGTAGTTTAACTTTGAATGTTGAAAGTCAAGTGTTGGTTTTAGACTTTCCGCAGATCTGATCAGCTATATCGGAATGGCCAATATTCTGCAACTTATGCAACTTGTGAGATCAGCCCTAATGTCTTAATTCACCGATCCGATCAATGACGTTCCACGTTCCAGAAGTTCCACGGCCACTGACATGTTTAGCCGCTTTTCCGCTCCGGGAGTTCCTGGTAAAGAGAAGGGCGTAGGAACTTTAGTGGAACCGTTCTCTCACTTGGCCCTCTCAGCTGCCATGTCTTCACTGCAGACTAGGACCCGCCGGACTCTTGAGGCAATGTGCAACAATTTCGATCATCGCAATCTAAACGTTATGTGGCAAATTTTTTCACTGCTCTTGATATTGTTGTTTTTCCGACAGTATAGACGCCACAAAGAGATAAAACACACATTTATTGTCTTGCAAAATAGACACATCTCATTTGTTTAAATGTGTTTTTTATGTCTTTGTGATGTTTATGTTTTGAGCTCTGTCACTATATATGTGCTGGACAATCAAGTTTTTCAATCTTGAATCATTAGATGTCAGATACAAACAAACATGTCGGTGGCGTGGAACTGCTTAAAAGTGAATGAGACAGATAAAACACAAGCTATGAACAAGTTATTTAAATAGACATATTGCTCCTTCACGCGACTGGATCATGATCGGTTATCGGTTAATTTAAACTCACTGATCGGTGATCGGTGATTGGCCCCAAAAACCGTGTAAAGCCTAGTTGGTTTAATATTTAAGTCAAAGTAAAATTTCATCAAATCTCCTTGCCTTATGCATAAAGAAATGTATGTGGAACTGTTACTGAGGTTAAAACCTTTGTGCACTTGTTCAGAAGTTTCAAAACTTCAAACCTCTTCCACAGTTTGTTCTGTTTATTGTTGTGTCTTTGAACTTCTGGTTGCAGTTCCTGGCTACAGTGAATACAGCTAAGAAGCTGCAGCCATCACTGTCCCACGCAGTCTTACAGAGTCTGCAAAGTTGGGAGTATAGGGTTACATTCAATTGTGCTTCCAACTGGCTCACTTTGTATGGCAGTAACTCTTTATATGTGGAAAATTTGCAAGAGCTGTAATGCAGTTCATGAAAGAGGCTTTATAAGTGTTTTGTTTTTTTGTTTTTTTTCTGCTGCCAAATGTTGTTTGTTGTAGTTCGTGGGTGGTGGTGAATGACCCTTGATATGAGCCTCAGCCATCATTGCCTTTGCAAGACAAGAGGTTATAATACAACCTCTGAGCAGTGCTACCTCTTCAGGCTACAGTGAGCCACTATCAAAAGGGGACAACAGCCCCTAGCATGCAAACATGCTGGCTTTAGCATGTTGGATCTAGAACATCCAGTTAAAGAAAACAAAGAAGTGACAGAGACAGGAGCTAACCTTAGTGTTGCTTTCCACCTCTGGAAACAGTTGTTGGTATATGTACATGGTTAGATATACGATATGAGGAGAGAGAGTGTAGGCCGTGATTTGGCATATTAGCTCCGAGTGATAAACCCTCACCTAAAATCTGTTGCCTCTGTCACCATACACCCATCATTTATGTGGCTGTGCGTGATTGTGTGTGATTACAAGCATCAGTATAAGATGCGTGCCTGTATTTCCATTTTGGCAATGTCATCCTAATTCTCTGAGCGCAAGACAATCTGAGACATAGTTTTAGTCACAATGGCCAAGCCCTTCAATCCTCTTAAGGCAGCTTTGTTTTGCTCATTCGCTGTCTGCTGGGAATTGTGTTTGTTAACGTCAGGCCGCGAGCTGTAATCCCACCCCCAAACCACAACCCCCTCATTCACCAAATCTCATTATTAATCCCAGTGCCTCGATTAACTTCATGTTCTTCCTTCAATCTTGGGCCATAATCTGTTTTTGTGTGTTTGTATGTGTTGCAGTGGGGGTCATATCTGAAAGTCTCCGTCAAAGAAAACTATCCTACAGCAATTCTATCTTGTATTAACTCTTATCTTATCTACATGCATTATTTCTTGTCCTTTTGCTTCTCTTGTGTGCTTTCTTATTTTCTGATCCTCTCTGCTTCCATGTTCTTTTATCATTTCCTCTTTTCTCTCCATTACTTTTTACCTTTTTCTTTCTATACTCACATTTTTGTTGTAAGTTCTCCTGTTTCTTTCTCTTGCTCTCGTCATCATTTTTTCAGTACCTATCTGCACTCTCTTCTTTTCTTACTTTCGTCCTCTCGCTCTCTCCCCCTTCTACAGGCTGTGTCTTGTCTCCTTTCGCCCACTGAACCTGAAGGATCACACGACAGATGTAACAGAGCTTAGGTAGTGTCGTGTGACTGGAGATGTGACAATCATGCAGCATCTGTGTCTGTGGGTTGACATCGTCGCCTGCTCTGCCTTGTTCTCTCCCTGTCATCTCTTTGGCTGATACTTCACAAAGAAGCATTTTCAGCTCTTCCGTTGTGGCCCACATTCGCTTTTCATAAAAAGACATGCAGCGCGATTTCGAGACAGTAGGAGCTGCAATTTATCATCCAGATTTGATTCATGCTCAAAGTTTCCAACCAAACAAAGTGAAACACTGTTTTTTTCTGTCATTCCCTCCACCACTCTCATGGTAGGCATTTATACTATTGTGACCAATGTAAAATCAGTACAGGTTTAATAATAGATGCAACATCTATAGTACTTTTAAAGATGAAATAGTAGTTTCGCATACACATGTGCACACACATCCTCACACTAAAGGTTTGTTCACTGCATTCTAAGCACCACCTGTTGACTATCCAGAGATAGGCGAAGAGAGTGTCACGATGTTTAGAGGAGGAAATATTGGATAAACCATGGTGTTCACTGATTTCTTTTCACTATGTGTCGAAACGTATAATGTGGAAAAAAAATGACAGCTTTGGTCAATATGGATTAAATCTTGACTGTCATCAGACACTCTTTCATTAGAGCATTAATTTACTTATTAATTTACTAATATTGCACCATCTACACATTTTTTTGACAGCTATAATGCCACTAGTATTGACATCTAACGTGAACATGTATAATAAGATCATGTTATACAAAACATTAATTAAGGTTAAATGTAATAAACATTTGTAGTTTATGCCCCCATCAAAAGATTTAGTTTCTAGTTAATTTTCCAGATGTCTAAGAATTATTTGATGTTCCACCAAAGGGACATTTTCTCTTTTGACATGTAATATGGTTTCATTAATATAACTGCTACCCCAAATTATATAATCCTCTAATAATAACAATATTTCATTAAGCAAAGTGCAAAACTTAAAATTTCCTTTTTTTTATTTCCTGTCACATTTATCATTTCACACCTTTTCAGATTTGTCATGTGTCCCCTGGAGAGACATGGCCATAGACAGGGAACTACTGGCCCTAACTAGACACCAGTTTACTTATATAAGCACTTTTCTCCAACATCTCCCCTTGGTATATGAGTAGAGATCTGGTGACTGTGAGGGCCATATTGTACAATTCACTACATTTTAATGCTCCACTTAGAGACCCCTAACACCCTGTATGGGATCATCTGGATTCATCATGCTTCTCTGCTCATTCATTCTCACTCTACATATAAAAATTAAAAATTACTAATGAACTATGTAGTCACTAGTGCGTTTCAGTGGATTTCATAGACTTTTATTAAGCTACCGCTCGAGGCTGTTGCAATTATGTTTGGAGCAATGGAGGAAGTTTTAAATGGTGCAGTCCATGGGGCAACAAATCCCACATCAGGAGGAAGAGGTTGAGGTGGATGAAAGGGCTGATAAAAACAGAACTTTCAATCAGAACGTCATTGTGTTTCCCTTGTCAAGTCCTTCAAGAATATGAACCACATGTTCTTCACTGTGAGCACAGTGACAGAGGTTCTCTCACCTTGGAGGGGCCCTTGTATTCATTCAAACCAAGAAATAACCCACAACCTGAGCTGCAAGATTATTATGGCTGCCATGATGACTACAGTCCAATATGCCAGGTACAATTCAACCAGTCTTAGTATTTCTACCATGATGAAGTCGCATCTATGTATCTATAGGTCTATTGGTTGTACCTGAGTATGCTCACAACTGACAGACATTCTTCCTTAGGTTGGAAGGCATCTTCAGATCTTATGCAAGATGCCGAACCCTTGTTATGAAATGTATGGGATCATGCCGCAAGGAGCCACATCGATTACTAAAATAAAAAATCACCAGACTATGAGAAGGCTGAAACACGTACTGTGCAATTCTGCCAAATTTGATAAAATCAAGGATAAAATAAAACCAGGGATGAAAACAGAGACCAATACTACAACATATGAAAACTACAACTGTGTTCAATAATGCAGGGGTCAGGAGTTTTATCTGCCCCATCTGTATTGTGAACTAGTTTAGGTGTCCTAATACTGTATGCAAATCACTGCAACATTGAGGTTAAATATTAAGAGGATCAGACCAAAAGGAGAAAATGTCCATATCTCTAATAATTGTGTATTGAGTGTGTGTGTGAGTGTGTGTGTTTGCATACATGTGTGTAATCCAGGGATTATGTCAAACATGGATCCAGCCAGTCATCCTGCTCTGGTCCAGCAGTGAGCCAGATTACACGCTGACTGCAGCCAGCCAGACTCAAATCCTGCCCTTTTCACTCACTGCTTCTAATTAAATGAAGTTGAAGGGTAAAATTAACTTCTACAAGACACTGCGAGCGAGCTTAGTGGACATGTATGCTATGAGACTTTGTGTTCATCTGGTTTTACATGTGTTCAGAGGGAGTGTGCGGGTCTGTGTGTAGGGGGTGGTGGGCTGGTGGTAGCTGAATATTCATGATTGTGTCGCTGCTTCAGGATTTTAAAGTCTTTGAACATATAAAGCATACAACACCTGCAACAGCAGCTGCTATGACCACTTAGCTAAAGGTCTGATGCACTGTATATATGTATTTACTTCACCAGTTCCCTCCATGTACACAAATGTTAATACCCACTGTCCATTACCATTTCAAAACTGAAAACTCTGATCTCTTTCAGATGTAATCATAATTGTATGTCAACTGCACAGTGGAGCGTTTTTAGATGTTTAAGTCAAAGTCTTGCTTGAGGGAAAAAAAAAAAAAAAAAAAACTAAACTTGTTCCTTATATTAAAGTGCAATTGCAGCACATCCTCTCTATGTGAGAAAAGAGAGGCATCGTTAGGGCTGTCACTGTGTCATTAGACTTTTCTCAGACTCGTGAAACATCATCACTCTCAGCCTAAGCACTGCATTAATTCACAGTCCACATCCAGTCAAGTACAAATCAAATATCTTAAAGTGCTCTTGCTCCACCTGTTTCATTGAGGATACTTTTGGAGCTCACTTATGTGGACTGGCTGTGTTGTCTGCAGCATTTTGATATATGATACAATTTCTTCTGGAAGATTAAATTTGGTCTCAGGGTTGAAATATAACGTTTGCTGCTGTCTTTTTGTCTGAGAAGATAAAGTCGAATAAATAATACATACATAACAGCACCACAGTGTATTCCTCTGTATTTTCATCTAGCATCACCAGCTTAAACTTCACGTTTACCCACTGAAATATCTCATCACAGGCATACAACAAAGACTAAGTCAATGTCTTTGTGCTCCAATGGCTTCTCCTATGGCCCGATCATACTGTAAGGCTGGCATCTGTGGCTTTCACTGAAATGTTTCGACAACTTTTGTATTAAATATGATATTTGCGTCACGCCCTGGATGAACTGAAATTACATCTGTGATCCAAGTCCAACTGACAGTTGCATTCAGTTTAAAATGTCATTAATGTGTTTTTTAGATTATTGTTGTCTTGCTGATATTTCTATCCTATAAAAATGGAGCATAAAACAGTTTACTCTGGGGAAATATCAGAAAGATTCCATTTCCTCTCTGCCAGCTGAAGGGGCATGTCAGTGTCTGTGTTTGACTGACAGGTGTTCACCACAGGGAACAAGAGACAAAGTAAACAGACGTGAACTGTAGCTCCGGGTCACGGGCAGACGGTGAGATGATAGCAGTGATTTTGAAAATAAAGGACCGCAGCAGCATTCAGACATTTCCAGACTTACATGGTCTTTGATGTGCTGCATCTCAGCAGGTAATTTGCTGCGTGAAACAGGACTTACCATTGCATTGTTTGCTTTTTGGTTAATAAAAGTTATATAAGAAAAATCCTGTATAAATCCTGTATATATCTGAGGATAAAATATTAAAGTACGAGACCTCGCATATAAATCATTGTTCTCTTACATCCCTGTATACATTATTGTGTGGTTGACCATGAAAACAAGTAGAAATTCAATCACAAACAAATTCAATTCACAAACACACACAAAAAAGAAAAAAATAGATGAAAAAAAATACTTATTTTCAGTGATGTTGCTTATTATGTACAGTGATACATTGTTTCTAAAATGATTTTTTTTTTGTTTCCATGCAGGAGTAATATATTGGAGTTAAATGTAACTTCACTGTACAAAAACAACAACAAAAAAAGGGGGTTTAAAAGTAGATGCATTTATTCTGCTGGTGTTAAACTATAGACCAGTGGGAAAATAAACTGAAAAATGTGTAATTTGCCTTTGGTTTTCTGTAGCAGTGGTTTTCAAAGTGGGGGCCACCATGGGGGTGCTATGGGGTCCTCAGCAAATTGTAGGAAAGATGAGAATTAATGCAAAATAAAGTTGAATTATTATATGTTGAGCATTATTATAAAATATAATTTATAACAATATAACATTTCAAAATCTTATTTACCATGCTCACCTTTCTAATTGCCTGCCAGTCAATATATAATTCATGACATGATAAACTGTTAATGTTGACCTGGCAGTTTGCTCCTGACATCAAGCCTTAAACTCGGCGGGTTTTCAAAGGGGGTCCCCGGGCAGAGGCTAATGATATCCGGAGGGCCTTGGCATGGGAAAGTTTGGGAACCCTTGTTCTATAGAATAGTTTGCAAAGTCTTCTAATTTTGTTATTACCATGTTCAGTAATAGTTGCAACACTGGGGGGTATTGCAAGTCAGCTAATAAATCATTTACAAAAACTGGATAATTATAACTGATTATTAATAGGAAAAATTGAAAGGACAGCCTGTCAAGAGAGATAGTGATGATGAGATGATTAACTAAAGTGCTCAGAACCACTTTTTTTTGGCCTCTCTATTGTTACTGGGTCAGATGTAGGCCACTGATATTGAGATTGTCATGAGTTGGAAAGGTTGGGAACTAATGGTCTATATTGGTTCTATTTGCTGTATTGTGTGATGAGTAAAATATTAATGCAAGATGAGGTGCAAAAAAAGACAATTGTTCAGGTTGGATAAGATGATGAATAAGAAGAACTGAATACGAATGAAAGAAGTTGGATAAGACAGAGACTCTAGTAAGAAAGTTAAAGTGGGTTGTTGTTCAGAGCCAGCAAGCTGCTGTCTGGCTTATGGTGAAAATCACTGACAATACTGCTTTATGCAAGACATCAATGGCTGTTTCAAATTAAAGGCTGAGTCTATGCAGATAGAACCATGGAACAATATTCTACCATCATTAAAACTAAAATTTTACATAAAATATATTTTAGATTAAATCTTATTTTCTCTCCCACAGTTTTTCCTCAAAGCAGATTAGTTTTGTCTGAAGAGAGATAGCTTTAAAGATGCAATGATTCATCCACTGTAGCAAATTCACACTAAAATCATAGTGTGGCCACTTAACCTATAACAAATAAAAGTAAACGGACACTAGATTTCTGTGAAAGCTTTTTCTTTTCTTTTCTTTTCCTTCTTGAATTAAGCTGTGCCAAACAAGCAACACATTTTGTTCACCTTATAGAGAAAAACACTGTATAGAGACAATTTAAACTTCATTCTCTAACCATCACAAAGAGTGAGAATTGACTCTTAATTTCATCATAACATTCAAATTCTGCGCAAGTTACAGTTGAGACAGTGATAAAAGCTTGGTGTTTCATTTAATTGGTTGCAAAGAGCCCTTCATTTCCACCATTAAAGATCTGAGCCTGAGGATACACAAAGCATCAGGCTGAATTACACAAAGCTAAGCAGGGTCACTATGTCTCCTCTACCACTAGAAGCACCAAAGAGCTTATTTCGTCATCATGTTTGCAGTTAAAAGGATTTGTTGAAACACCCTCACCCCACTCTTGGCCTTGTTCACACAGTGAGTTATGCTAATGAACACACTCAGTTCACTTGTTTGCCAGAGATGCGAAACAAGAACTGGCAGCATGTGACAGCTAACATGCTAGATTTTTCATCTAATACGAGGTTGTGAGAGGTTTGATTCTATTTATAAGGCAACTGAAGCAAACAAGAGCTGTGTTTCAAGTTAGGTTCCACCAAGAATATTCTGAAAATCTCATTTTTCATCCGCACGTCAGACTCCATAACAGTGGATAGGCCAGGCGCTTAAACCCTGTCAGGAACTACAGCACTGACATCTGCGCCCAACAAGGCCTAGAAAACTAAACATTATGAAACCAAAAGCTGCAAAGTCTGAGCATGGTGCCCTGCCAGTTCATGTTACACTGAAGCATGTACTTTGCTGGGGAAGGTGTGGGGAGTACACTTAGATTTTTTATAACGAAAAGCTGGATGAAGGCATTAAAACTGAAGCAGTGCAATGGGAAGGTAAGGGTATGTGTGTACAGTGGAATCAGCTTCAAACCTGAAACCTCTTATTTACAGAAGTGTTTAGATCCCCTGCTGACTAATTTGTGGTCAAGTGCATTGAGTTTGCTTTAAATATCAATGAGATGTGTTGAGATGTGTTTGATTCCTCTTGTAGCAAATTGGGCTGATCTGCTTGATTAGCTTAAGCCAGGCATGGGGAACCTATTCCACAAAGGGCCAGTGCGGCTGCAGGCTTTGTTCCAACCAACCAAGAGCACACAGTTAGACCACCAAACTGTCTGAAGACTGAGATCAGTTGATTAAATGAGCCAGGTCTGGTGTGCTGCTGCTTGGTTGGAACAAAAACCTGCAGCCACACCGACCCTTTGTTAAATAGGTTCCCCATGCCATGGCTTAAGCCTTGCTCACACTGTCACTCTATATCTAGAGAATGTTATTTAGCATATCCAGATGTAGTTTGATCTTTTGACAGTCTGAACAGTCAAAAACCACACAAGATCTGATTTTGATCAGATTTGTACAGATCTCTTGCTCAAGTAGAATTTTGAAGCGTCTTCTGTGTGACACAAACAAAAACAACAACAAGCATGATGACACCAACAAATCAAGCAGATAGTCTGCTCTCACATCCAGAAATGTGAGTGTCACACTGATCGTCAAGCATCCCCAGCACGCAATTCCACCAGGTATCACTGGTCTGCCTGCACCAAACACCCCATTCCACTGTCTGGTGGAACAGCCTAGCAGTTGCCTCCATTTCTGTTGCTTCCTTGCAATTAGACTATTTCTGCCACAGCTCCACATGATTTGGGATAGAAACAAGCACAATTCACTGTCATCAATTTTGTTTGTTTTTTTCTGAACGTAGCCTGTTACCATAGAAATCAATGTGGATAAGACACATGCAATATGGACACATGCAGATTGGATATGATCACTTGCAATATGTAATGTGTACTGTCACTTGGTAAGATCAGATTCTGATAAGATTTGCACAAAAAATGAATTTGGGCTGCATTCTGAACAAGGCCTTGGAGACACACTGCCATAAAAGGCCTGTGTGAGAGATACTGCTGTGATAATCACTGTCCGATCTCTGCAGAGAACTTCTAACGTCTGTTAGTGTGGCCATTTGCTTCCTTGTTAGTCAGTTTGACCGGATGGCCAACTGTGAAACTGTGATGGTCATCATTGTGAATGAGAAGAGCTGTGGATAAGCAGCTGAGATATATCCAGTTCAATTTGCCACAGGTGAACTTCAATCATGTTCTGCGCACATCTCAAGCATGATTTGACAATAAAATGTACACTTTCAGAAATGACAGATTTCAATTTCTGATTTTAATAGGTTAGAAAAATATTTGAAAAGTTGTTAAAAATGTTACCACTTATTGAGTGTGGACTGATGGGCAACAAAGATAACTGTGCATTTAACACAGCAGGATCATGCAGGGTTAGGTTAGGCAGCTGTGAAAGCCAAACAAATGAGGGAGAAAAGCTGGACTTATGGTCCACCAAAGATGCCACGGGGTGTATGGTAATGGTGATTTCAACCATGTCACCTTTAGGAGATGATTGCCATGGTACAGAGAACAAAGTTTTACATCTACCAGGGTTATGAAAACACTTAATGAGTATTTTTGTGTTATAGCTGTGGCATGTAAGTTTCACACTGTTGTGAACATCAAGTGTCAGACCACAACACTTTTTTCTCACCCTCAAGTATCATCAGAGAAAGACATCAACCCACTCCATACATACACAGTAGATCGTTGTGTACATGTAATCCTCTAATAACCACAATTTTAGTGAATTTTAAAACATATTGTGTGATCTAACCTACCTGATGAGTTAAATAACTTCTATTGGAGGTTTGATACTGAGGCAAACCATCAGTCTTAGTCAGCTAGTGTATCTAAACCTGCTACTCCATGGGTTTAAATCACAGAGCAAGAAGCAAGAAACCCGCTGTGTAGACGAAACAGTAGGAAGGCTGCAGGCCCTGATCTGGTATCATCTGCTACCATGAAATACTCTGCATATGAACTTTTAACTGGCCTCTTGAACAGCAGAGCAGACTACAGGCCTCTTCCTTTGACATCTGTTATCATGGAAATCTTTGAAAGCCTGCTTTGTAACATCTCTGCAGTTCAGGAGTCTCTCAGTTTGCATGGTGAGGTAACAGGTCTGCTGATGATGCAGTTTCATTATGCCTTCATGTTATTTTTTCCAACACCAAGAGCCCTCTAGCACCAGTACAAGGTACTCGTCTATTACAGCTTATTAGCTTTTAACACTATTCTGACATTCAGGCTGCAAAAAAACTCTTTTCTGAGCTGAAGTCCCTGTGTCAGCGAGTCCTTGACTTTTGTTGGAGAGGACACAGGTGGTCAAACTTGACTATGACTTCTCTAAGCCCTCAAGCTTTGGCACTGGGGCATTTTTAACTTGTAAAGCACTGTGAGTTGCACTTTATATCTATGAAAGGTGCTTTATAAATAAATACATTTTGAAATTATAGGAAATGCTTACTGTTCCCATTTGTTCCCAATAACTTAATTCCCATTCACAGCCTGTTAGGATGTTTACATTTGTTGATGGAACAGGGTTTCGTCTCTGATGGACTGGTGTAATGCAAACAATCTTGGGACAACCTCTATGTGGTCATCAACAGTACTGGAATTCAACAAGTGTTCACCAAAAAAAAAAAAAAATCTTGAAGTGTGAGAGTTGGATTTTATATGTGTTAACAGAACCAGCATGTGTGACATACTGTATAGTATCTAGTGGTGAGGTTGCAGATTGCAATTACCCCTCTTCTCAAACTCCATTTCCTTGAAGGTTAACAGAAACATTTTATGGCTTCTTTTGAGTCAGTGTCTGGCCCATTTTTGGTTACTGTAGAAACATGACAATGCAACAAGGTGGGCTCTGTGGAAAAGAACACAATGATTCTTAGTTATTATGCACTTTTTGAACGACTGCTGCAGTGTGTGTATAAAAATACACACCTGTTTCCATACTATTTCCATAGTACACATGCTAGATATTGTATTGTCATGCCCATAGTAAAGAGATCAATTTGTCAGTGAAAATTGCTGCTCCATTTTTACATCACTTCTTGTCTAACCTACTTGCTACTCATGGTAAAGTTTGCATAATTTTGATTTTGATGTTTTTCTCAGCAGTGGGGTGCTCTTTTGCAAAATCAAATGCTTTATAAGTCAGCTTTAACACTGGTACGAAAAACTGAATGCAACAAGCATTTAAGAGTTGTATTGTTGCAGAGGGCAATGGGACACATCCACATTTGGTTGTCAGGAGATTTTAGACTTTTGGCGCTAATAAAGGTATTTACTATTGAAGAAATTGTCAGGCTTTCCTCAACTGTCCCCAGGTAATTTCTACCTAAATTCTATGACTCCAATAATATTAGACAGTTATTAAAGAAATGTGTGGGAAGAGTTTGAAAATGTAACAGAAATATTTAAATATAGAAACAAATGTGTATTCATTGCTGTATTTTTAAGATCTACTGCTGCAAATACAGACAGCCTGTTATGGTGCATGTGCACCAGAAGCCTCCAAGCCTGCACTATTTGTTTGTGTAAGTTGTGATGTCACAAAAAGTGAGATGCACACATGCCTGTACAAACAGTCCTCTAGAGTCAAACTCCTTACACAGTTGTCATTCTGCAGCTCAAACACAACAGTCAAATATCTAAGTGAGGTACACAATGCATTTTTGAGTAACAGGGAATTTGGTGATAATGAGTAGTATGGGTCGGCCAACCAATATAGAGCAATATGGAGTTCCTGCTCCCTCAGTTCATAAGTAAATCGGCCTGATTAGCACTTTCATACATAACAATATGGGCCAGTGGACAATCAAAAATCCATTAAGCTTTTACCAGCTCTGCCTGTCTCTTCACCGGCCTTGTCCGCCTGTTTTTCTGTGTGTGCACTGCGTTTTTGCCCCAAAACTGTAATCACAGTCATATGAATGATGCGATACATATATCTCTTAAAGTGACGAACACTTGTGGTTTATGGTAAAATCCTGCAGCCAGTTCATTTTCACCATGCTTTACCCACTCTGTACTGCCATCAGTGTTTTAAAGATTAAAACAAGACTGTGAAACTGTTCACATCTGATGTTAGAAGGTGTCACCGGTGATCGCATCTCACTTCCCCACTTTATATGCAAATAAACAAGAACGGGTCGTTGTTTTTAGCCAGTCCAATTTACAACAGATGGGTCTGTTGTCACTGTGTGTGAGGGTGTGAGAGAGAGAGTGTGATGAGTGAGTGTGTATATGAGTGAGAATATGAGGGAGAGAGAGAGAGAGAGAGAGAGAGAGAGAGCAGACAAAGGAGGGGTTGAGTGAATCCCAGCAATGAAATAAGGTTTTTGGTTCATAATGAAACTACAGGGGGACTAATTAGACTGTGGCAGAGGGCGTTTGAACTGGGCAAGTTGTGTTCACACTAAAAGAATCAGGTCACAGATGTGATCTAAGTGGCTGGATCTCAAATCTCTATAGATTCACACTCACATTCACAGTGCTTTGAGCTCAATACTAATGTCAGGAAACCTGTTCACCATCTGAGGTCAGCATACTAATATCTGATAAGTATAAGTAAACACAAAGTATTGCTGAGGTTAATAAGAATGCCATTAGCATTCACACATATTTAGTCATAAACTGATGCAATTGAAACTGCAGAACTGACCTGATGATGGTGCCCGAAAAAAGCTGCATTTGTTAGGTGCAGATGTTGTATCTTGTAACTGTTTGTTTGGCACCCTGTTAACAGTTACAGTTACAACAGCTGCAACAAGGCTTATAAATGCCCTTCAGCATGAATTAAAATACTGAGTGCAACTTCATCTTAACCTAATCTCATCTGGAGTTGTAGCAAATGTGAGACGCTGCACTCTGTTGTTAATGAACAAAAGACCTGGGAGTTAAGATTAGGAGCTCAGTGGTTCTGGTGTGATTTTCCTGCCACAGTGTTACGTAAAGGTTTCCTGTAGTGGCACTGGGCGGGTCGTTTTGTTTTGATGTGTTAATTTCCTTCACATTTTTTAATCACCAAAATTATCTGAGAAAGAATTTGCCTCTAAACTAAACACAGCATGCGCTCATTCGCACACAGTTGCACACAAACACTACAGACCTTTCATTTTGGCAGCACAGTCTCAAAAGCATACGTTTTGAGGTTTTGTTTACTTCTCTAATTTCCTTCTAAATCCTCCTTCTTCCATCTTCTCCCCTGCTCTCCTTCTCACAAAATATCATGCCACTCTAGACATAGCTGGACAGAAAAATAACATTGCATAAGATAAGTGCTCACTGACTTATTCACAAACCTTCAAGGTGCTTTGCAGTGGGAATAACAGCATCAGCCAAACTGGTGCCAAAATGATGTAGTGTGTCATACTTCTTTTCAGCAGCAGACAGCCTGGTCTACAACTTGTTCAATCTGACAGTCAGGTAATAGACCAGCAATGCTGCTGAATCTGGAAATTCTTTATGTCTGGCAGAACCAAAAGTTTGCCATAAAACACTCACTACAAGATGTTTATTGATCTTGATGTACCAGGAGTGCATTCAAAACCTGAGGACCCGCCCACTATATCAACACCAGCCTCTTTCAGTGACAACATGGGTTGCTTGATATTTCTATATATCTGTTATGTTTGCTTCCCAAGCCTGGTTCTGTTCATATGCAGTGCAAAGACTAACATTGACACTTGCATATTCGTTGTACATATTTCTAATGTCTGAAAATGATATAATATTGATTTTCTTTCCAATTAGTTCACCATAACATTTGATGTAACATTTAATTTTAAGCTTCTCAGATAGAAAAGATTTCATCTCTGTCATGATGGAGAAAAATGTTCATGCTGATATTACTGGAAACTGCATAAAACTACAGCATTTGCTCACAACTGGTACGTCAGCTTACATATTTAGATGACTTCTCTCTCAGGAGCTGTAGTGCTGCCACCATGTTAAAAGGGCAGACAACAGTATTTGGGCACTGGAAGTCTTTAAAGGGGGAAAAATAAAACAAACAGTGGAGAAATGGCCCCTGGGTTTTTGGAGACAAAAAGAGAGATAGAAGATGACACAAAGCAAAGGGTCATGAGCCAGACTCAAACCTGAGGTTCTACAGCAAGGCCAAAATGCACACATGGCACACACACACAAAAACAAAACACCATACAGTGGGGTCGAAAAGTTTGCAGAACCCAACTAAGCATGTCTGGAAAAGGGCTGAAAATGTCGGTCCAGTGACCACCCGCCTACAATCTGACTGAGGAGGAGACAATCTGCAGAGGTGAAAGGAGAAAAATCCCTCACACCAGGTGTGTAAAGCTTAATGGTTCGTACTCAAGAGGACTCGAGCCTGTAATGACTGCTGAAAATGCTTCAACTGAGTCAACTCTCTGAATACATATGTCAATGTTAGATTTGAGCTTTTCTTTGTAAAGATATTTATTGTGGGGTATTCAGTGTAGATTAAGTTTTGCACTTGAGCTACCTGATTTAAGTACCACTTAAATCAAAATGTAATGCAAGACATTCCTAAATCTACTTTTGTGATTAATAACTTTAGCTATCTTTCTTCCACTACTGCTATTTTTTCCTAATAAAACAGAAGCTCTATTGCTTCATACTGTAATGAACATGTCTTGAGCACTGACATAATGCAAAACAACAAGGCCAATCCAAATATTAACCTGCCTCCCAATGCCTGATGTCTATAGATTATTATTTCACATTCTTTGGTTGACACATGGGTTAACATGGAGCCAAATATTCCAATTAGAATCAGTTTAGATGTCCAACCCCGAATGAAGATGCTCAATCAGAATAAACAGGGCCAAACCGAATGAAATTTCATTCTGTTTAACAGGGGCAGAATATTCTCTTTCCCAAACCGAAAGAAATGTAAATCGTATCATGTAAACGGTGAAACTGAATGTTGTCTGGTTGCGTTTTTACTGCACATGCCCTGTCTCAAAGTAAATGCGTAGTGATGTTTTTCACTTGCAAATGCTTGAATAAAAGTGTCAAAACAATGACAAATACTGTGAAATCACACAATAGATCTCCATCTTTGATCAGTCCAGTGATGTTGTTTTGATAAATCTGCACTAGAGTCCTGAAAATTAAAACTGGACTCAGCGCGGGTGTTGAAGCCTGGACTTGACAAGGCCCAAACCTGGCCCAAAATCGGCCCAAAATCGCGTTGTTTACAATTTCAGCCCGAACCTGTCTGAGCCAGTGCGTCCTGACGGATTGGTCAGCCTGGACTGGCACTCTGCGAATTCTCTGTGCATGTCGCACTGCTGTAAAAAATTTGTTCTGAATAAATGCAGAGGAACATGTAAACATCAGAACAGAATAGATCGCCTCACATGTAAACAGTTGATATGAAATCTTCATTCAGAATGATGTGAATCAGAATGAAAAAAGTCTGCATGTAAACCTGGCTAGTGTCACCATCACTGATAGAGGACAGATTAGAGGAAACCTTTATCTTGTCACTGGTGCTTTGGACTCTGTGATAACTCCAGTGAAGTGCACACCTGCTGTGTTGCTGGTGTAAATTGGACTCACTTGAACTCTTTCTTTTTTAACAATGTGACCCTTGAATTTAGTGAATGGCGACTCTCCTCTGTCATTTCAGTCTCTTCTGTATATCCATGAGTAGACTCCTGCCTTTAAAATCTTGCCACTCCACCAGAACACCTGCCCTTACACACTTTGTGCTTCATACTGCAGTTACACTTTACAAGGGCTTTATATTTAAAATTTGCTGCGGATTTGCCAAACTTGGTTATTCCGCCAAAACCTGGGCCACACCATGAACAGTACATACAAACACTGAGTCCTGTTCTTTACATCAAACGCAAAGGGCGGTGTGGCTGCAGGGTTTTGTTCCAACCAAGCAGCAGCACAAAAGACTTGACTCATCTGATCAACTGATCTCAGCCTTCAGACAGTTGATTAGTCAAGCTGTGTGCTCTTGACAGGTTGGAACAAAAACCTGCAGCCACACTGGCCCTTTGTGGAATAAGTTGCCCATCCTTGCTCTAGCTATTCCAATCAGCAAGAGCAGGGCTTTGTCTGAATTGTTATCATTTGGGACTGTGGTGGAGCAGGAAGGTCTGAATGAATCAAGTTTGTTTCATCACGAGAGTGGTGTGAGAGTGCCAGCACTTATGGACCAGACACAGGAAGATGACCTGCAAAAGATTATCCTCATCTTGCATGGTCATGATGACAGGGGTCTTGTAAAAGCTCTCCTCTGTTATCACTCTGTAACTCACTCTCTCTTTCTCTTTCTGTTTCTCTTTCTCTTTCTCTTTCTCACAATAACACACTGACCAATTCTTGCTCCCTCCTGGTGTTTCACATGATATACAGTAGATTTTTCATGTGATTTTAGCATGATAAAATGTAACAACAGGGGTAAAAGGGTCTGAACACTAACAACAGTGGTCCATCCATGAATCACTAGTTCATCAACCAGTGGTTCATCTAGAGTGACACAAATCAAGACATAATGATCTGAGTGCATCAAAAGAAAAAAAAAATGAAGGTCACATTTTATGGAGCTTTGGATTAAAGCAACATGGCCGAACTTTGTTATAACAACCACACATAATGCTTCATTGATCTCAGCAGCTCTGACAAATACAATATATACAAAAGCAGGACTAGATTCACAAAGGTTAAAGTAATTATGTCAGATTTTAACCTCCATTGCCTGGCAACAAAAAAGAACAAAGGCAGTGAGAGAAGCACAGAGAGGAAAGGAAAAAAGTCAAACCCCCAGTCACCAAATGAAAAAAGAATAGCCTGACGTATTAAATGAGCTCCCTAAACACACAGCTACAATTTTAATCTCAGAAATCACACACACGCACACAAATACACATGTACAGCCAATCTACTGTGCTATCATGTCTAAATTTACTCTTCTCACTATTTGTAATGTATTAATTCACAGTCCATTATTCTTATTTTCACAGCTCACTCTACCTCACTCTCCTGGCATATAATACTGCAATTTACACAATTTCTTTTTGTAACAGACTTTGAAGCTAAAATCAGACTGATAAAGGAAAACACAGCTGTCAAACAAATGTTATACATAGTGTGTGTTGGAACGCTTCTATGTCTGATTGTGAGAGTGTCAAGATCACTTTTGAGTAAAATCAAACCAACAGCATAATTTCACTAACGACCTGCAAAGTGATAGCACACTTGTCTGTATACTGTTTCAGGACATTGCATCATGGTATTCATTTATTCACATCTTTCCTTTTCAGCAGTTTCTGTCTTGGCCATATCTAAGCTATGAGTTCCTGTAAATTATTGGGTAAACTAAACAGCACTGTATGTCATAGGTGGTTGGCTCAGCTCGAGAAAAACAATCAGTTTCCCTCTGCTCGACAGACTGTGCTAGCTTACAGAAAGAAAGGATCAAGTACTGTGTGATAACTATTATATTGTGACTGAAAAGGACACACTTTTTTAAGAAGTGATGGTTCTGTTGGTGGGTTGGGTGGGCTGGGTGGGTTTCAACTCACCTGTAGCCGTGCTGAGTGTCCACACACACTCCACCATTGAAGCAGGGGTTTCTGGGATATGCGGCACAGGGCTGATGGGACTGCTCTCTACCTGTGCAAGAGCACACAGCTGTGGATTCCACGGTCACAGATACAAGACTCATAGTCCCACAATCCACCACTGTGGGTGTATCTCGCACATTCAAAACGCTAGTGCAGCCACCAGAGCCGGCACACTCTGAACTGGGACACTCGTCTATCCGCACTTGGGACACGCTGACCTGCAGGAATGACTGGAGCTGGATAGAGAAAGACAGAGAAGAAGGTGTAACAGGTGATGGCACTATAATAGTACCTCTTTGTTTTTGTTTTTTTTTACAAGTGTTGAACCCCAGAGACTATAATCAGTAAAATAGGATGTATCTCCATTTGCACAGGCACTTCTAGCAATCAGTCAATGCTGCTAGTCTTGTAATGATCCCTCACCAGCTTCCCACCCATCAACACTGCCTAGTGGGATTTGACGACTGTGGCTTTAAAGCATAATTGGAGTTTATAGATTAGTCTGGAAATCTATCAGTAACAAACACTTGCAGAGTTCTGGACTGCTTCTGCATTAATACATTTCCTCATTTGAATAAATAGTATTTATGGAAGTTCATAATAACATGATGACACCCCACTTGATAGTGCTTCAGCTAGTCCCTCAGGGATGTCCATATACATACACAAACCTCCACTGCATTTGAATTTGAGAAGTAAGTACTAATCGCTGGCCTGGCTGACGTTTGTCTGGTTTTAAAATATAAAATAAACCCTTATATGAAGATAAATACATATTTCTTGCATTCCATGTAGCATATCCACCTATACAGTGCCCCCTGTCTCTCTAGTAAATACATAAAACATTAAAATCTGGGGCACAAAAATTGATTTCCCTGGAGAAAATAATTTAATAGACAAATAAAATCAAAGGTATGTCCAAAGTGTGGACAAGTAAGGCAAACAACCTCAAGAAAAATTAACTGACCATGCTCCAGCTTTAACATGAAAGTGTCTTTGATCATTTTGCATACATCGCCATATTGTTTCAGTCTCCTGTGTACACATTACCAAGTCTTTATGAATATTATGTCTTCATTTATGTTCTTCATACATGTTTACAGTTTTTATCTCCATATATGTGGTGATTAAATCTCTGATAATTCAAAACATAATAGTTTCTTTAGTGAAATACATCGGGTGATAGTGGTTTTCAGAAACAAATGAATAGTTAATGCAACATTACCACCTCATCAATACGAGTGCTTTTGCAGAACAAAGCACTCTTTTCCTAAAATGATCATGTTTTTACTGTAAATACACATGTGCCTGGCTAATCTGATTTACTCAGACCAATAAACACATGTGCATGCACACAAACACACAGACAACCAAAATAACTCAGATGTGGATAATTCAGATTCACTTTAGGAAGAGGTTACAGTACAGTAGCCAGTTTAAGTAGAATAAATCAAGCTGTTTCTGCACTAGTTCCTAGAAAAGTGGGTTAAACGGTGATGAGGCAAAAGGAAACCACAATTCTTGAGGTTGAGCAGTTTGATAAAGCACTGGAAGGGAAAATGGAATGGAAATTGAATATGTACTATATGTGCAAGTGTGTGTGTGTGTGTGTGTGTGTGTGTGTGTGTGTGTGTGTGTGTGTGTGTGTGTGTGTGAGATTTGGACGTGTTGTACCTGGTGGGTGAGAGTCAGACTGGTCAAGCAGATTTCCAATGTTTTTACACACACATGCATGTACTCAAGTGGAGAAGGCATGAAGCAGGGCATGAATTTATGCACAGACACACATGTACACATGCACACACGCAGATGCACACACTCAATGTGAACTGTGTTGAACCGAAAGAGGGTCACTTCATGCTCAATGTTCTGGACTGATTGGACCTCATTCAGTGTGACTGGATTGTGCTCACTAACCATGCAGTTCACATATACTCCACTTATTCCCCCAAATGGCCTATGCTACAGTGCCTGTAACTCTGATACAGGTTATGTTTTATGGATCATTGTTATTGCTGATATCTCATACCATTTGAACTTTAAACACTGTACTCAGCAGTGTTGTTTTTTCCACTCTGCTTTCATCTTACCCACCTGTGACATTAATGCTTCCTCTTCATAGTCAATTTGGACATAAATGCTCATATTCATTGCTTTAATATTGGTGGGGATATTTATAGCCTTGTGTAAATTAATTTAAACATGGAGGCAGGGTTGAATGGGTTTAATGATAGAATAGGTCTTAGTGTTTACCATATATTTAGATTTCCATGAACCCTCTACTCAATGCTTCTTGCTCGTGTTATTAGGTGTTACATGACTGTTTTGCATGATAGATCAGCCAGACACGCTGTGGGGGTGGTCTCAATTACCCCACCCCATACCTCCCCTTCTCTTGCCACGCCAAGACTGGCAGGACAGTGTAGCAAGTGTGAAACATGATTACAGCCATGGTTGGTTCTACGGGGATGTCCATTATGTTTCCTTTTATGTAGAATGGCCGTCCTGCAAGCCATGAAATCTAAAAATACACAGTGTGTCTCAAGTCCATTTACAATAAGAACAAAGGGAGCAAAACAAATCACACAGGCTCTGGAAAGCCGTAAAGTACCATGCTCCACAGAGATCTATACTGTAAGTAAGGCATGAGATAAGGTGAGTCACACTTGCATTAAGGAAAAAAAAGTGGTTCTGCAAGCCTATTTCATTTTGGCAAGATAAACAATCTGTTATCTGTGTAGGTACACAACAGTGTTGGTTTTTAAGGGCCAATATTAAAAGCTGTATATTTTGTTATACTTAAAAATGCTAGCAAATGACCAATAACAACAGTGAATGCTGCTAATAAGTATAGTGAGTCCATAAAGGAGATGAAACATCTCTCCATTGTAGCCAGTGTAGTAAGCAGCATCAAGTGTTCATTTTATCCTCTTAAGGGAATTTGCTTAAATAATATAAAGTGAAAATAATATCAACCAAACAGTTTAACGAGTTCACTTCAGCCTGTTGAATGGATGTGTCACTGAGTTTCGACCTGTATATGTCATCACAAAAACTGTCACTTTGGTAAACAGCAGAGCATCAAGTGTGTACTGAACACCATTTAGCCATTATGAGGTGCATTGTCAGTTGAGAAGCCATCAGCAGTGGCAGAGTTGGTGTCATGTAGCAGTTAAAAGTTACAAGTATGATTCTCAACATCAGACTGCAATGTGCCCGCAGCACAGTAGTGCATAGGTGTTTGTATGTATACAAAGTCATTTTTAATGCTCACATAGTGGCAGCTGAGGTGGCTTAGCACCAATGCAAAATGTAGACGTGCTGCAGTTAACAGTGTATAATTAAATGTGGAGATTTTACCGAACCAGATAATGCAATGGTGGGACATGTGGGAGAAGTTTGTTTGGATGTTCTATTCTACTTTTTTTTTTTTAAATAATGCTTTTATCCATCTGACTCCATTGAAATCTGTTCTAAGTGATCACTTGAAAGCAATCATTAAGGACTGAAATAAAATACACAAAAAGTACACACAAACTTCTGGGCAGGTTCCCCTTTTTTGGACCAACAGATCAACAGGTGTAAATTAAACATGAGGTTGTGTCAGATTTTCTCCTTCTTGTAGGTCAAATTATTTGCTGTTTTCCCCCAGGCAAAGGATAATGTGTGCTTTACATCTCTGACACAAAAAGCCAATGAGACACACTCAGGTAGTGTGGAGACATCTGCAAAAATCAGTGGAGGAGGTAGGGCAGGTGTAGGGAAACATCTGGGGGGAAAAAAAAAAATAAAAATAAAAGAAACAGCTGTGATGACGTCAGTATCGTGCTAGCTGTCACATGATTTTAAAACAGTTGGTGGCCAGCAGAAATAAGCACATGGAAATAACCACATATAGAGATGAATTACTACTTCCCATCCAGCGACAGTTTAAAGAGGTTTATTCATGCTGTTGATCATTTCTTGGGATTGGGTCTGGACATCCAATAAAGCATTTTTCAATTGTTGACAGATGGAGAAAAACGTTGTTTTTCTTCCCTCCCAGTCTCCATTTCTTATTTCATATTCATGGTTAATAGCCAACGTTTTTAACTTGTTTTCAGGTGAGGCTGTGCTCTGTTCTTTTAAAGTACATTTTGAAATCTCTCCCTGCTCGATGGGCTGAAAAAACTCTAATCCCTCATTGGAACTTTTTTAATCCCCAAAGCCCGAATGAGTGAAATGACCCCCCACCTTTTTTTTTGTATGTACCCCCCCCCCCCCCCCCCTTTTTTTTTTTTTTTTGTATGTACCCTACCAAGTGTTGAAGAAATGTGCACTGGCTCTTTTTGAGGCAGAGCAGAGTGTATTGCGAGCAACAAAGGACTAGGGGAATGTATTATTCCTTGGACCATTGTTCCAATGCACTGAGCTGATTCCACAATCCTCTCCACTGCCCTCAGGGACACATTAATATAATGACAAGATGAACCTGGGTATCTGAGCACCATACCAATGATTTTTAAGAAGTGGAAAACCAATGTAGTATCATTAACAGTCAAGTGGAGCATGCTGGATTGAAAACACTGAGGGATAAGTTCCATTACTGAGGTAGAGCTGGGAAAAAATAGAGAGACATAGGGAATAAAGATTTTTCTTTTTTCTAAATCTTCTATACTTCTGAGGCATTACTGAAGAATTGAGAACATTAATGATAAGCTCTGGTTCATCTTCTGTCACCCCCCACCCCCCAAATCCACCACGCCTCTGCTTCCCTCTTTCCTTCCCCATCCACCCCCTCTCCTCTATCTTTCCGGCTCTCGTTCATCCTTTCCTTTGCCACGCTTCACATCTCATTCTGATCAATGTCCTCTCCGGAGAACCTGCCTGAATTCAGATGAAATGCTCAGTGTTCTCCTCACAAATCACACCTGAAAGGCTCGGCTACCTCTCCGTTTACACATCTTTCTCTTCCTCTCTGCCTCTCTTTGCAGCCAGGCTTTGCTCTTTTTAAAAAATGCATTTATATACTCGATTGTTTTTTTTTTTCCTATCCCTTCTCTTTTACTTGTTTCTTTTCTTTGACAATAGTCACATGAAACAAAGGGAGGGCACAGGGGAAAGGAGCAAAAGCAAAAGCTTGTTTCTACACAGAGTTCCTCCTCTGCTGCCTTTAAGAAGACCCCTCATTACTCTGGCTTTGCTTGTTTACAGTGAAACAAGACTAGATCAAAACCTCGCATGTGGCTAGACTGCATATGGTCAATGTGAAAACTGTTGACTCAAGCCCAGTTTCCACCTGTCAACTAGCTGCTCTGACCGGGCTTTTGTCTGCAGTGAAAGAGGAGTCACTTGGCATTCACAATCAGGTTAAATTGGTCTATGTGGGTATTTTTATCAACTCTGGTTCCGATTGGCACTGATGTGAACACGACACCCAGCGGAGCCCAATAATTTCCATCCCTTTTCCTGCTGTAAGGTCTTTAAGATACAGACACTTAAACAGACCTGTAACCTGCTCAGCAAGGTGCTGCTTACCCACCGTGGCGACTCTGCACACCAGGATGAAAGGGTGAGTGCAGCTTTGAAATAAGTTTTAAAAACACTTTAAGGACATGAGATGTGACAGATTGATCTTGTCATTTTCTGCCACAGCTAGCCACTCACCGTCTCTCCATTGTAGATGTGTTTTTCTCAGTATAACAGAAAGGGAAATTTGATTCCCAGTGGAAAGGGGTTAATAGGCTTTTATCAGGCAAGGTTTATTGGCGAAATCTGAATATACTACCCCTGAATGAAGGTATAATCGCATAAAATAGAATTCCTTTGGCTTATAATTATTCTTTATATATATATATATATATATATAGCAAAGGTCTTGCTTTAGAGAGTGTCACCATTTTGTGCCACCATGTTTGTATGGCAGCCTGATAGGAAAATCCAGCCAGAGAGCATGTTTCGCGCACATAAATAAACCAAGAAAGAAAAAGGCGGAAGGAAAGAAGAAGAAGGAGGAAACAGAAGAGGGAGTGAGTTAGTAGTTAGTCGGTAGATGCTCCTGAATTACTCCCAATCGTCCCAGGCATGGAAGACGCCATTTCTGCACACATTTTTTTATCCTTGGAGGCCACCGTCATGTTGCCAACAGGAGGGAGCAATCTAGAATCTAAACCCTAGATGTCACAGTTTTCCCCCCATTTTACACACTGGCCCTTTAAACTCTAGTGAATAAGTGTAAGAACAGAAATTGTTGTTAGACTTGTAAACAACTGACAGACACACTAATTTCCTGGTTCTGAATCAAAACATGGCTCATTAAGAAGTGTTAGCCTCCAAACCATTTCCAAGCTGCTCTGCTGCTAAAATCCTTCAACGTCAACTGACAAAAGTCACCAAACACATCAGTTTAAGACACAAAACGTGCTGAGATTTAAGTCATATTTACTAATATCGATACAGATAAAGTTACCAGAACCAATAGAATAATTTAATTATTTTGTCTCTCACACAATGCAGGGCCTCCCAGTGGGTGATTTTAGTTCACGTTTCAGAATCAGATACATGACATGTAACAACAGTGCTGACATCAGTCCCACCACACCAGCCATCCCCTGTACACAGATGTTGACCCTTTCTGTGACTTAAAGGTGGAACAGCAACCAACATGCCCTCCTTAAACTGTTTGCGTAAAGGGAGCTGCAGAGAGAGGCACGCATTTGAATGCAGTAATAGAGCTGAACTGACCACCATGACCATGACTGGACTCTGTTCTGTTTCTCCACCCAACAGACACACACGTGCAAATACAGATGTATAGGCTCATCATTCCCTTTGTGCACCCCAGGTCAGCCCTCGCTCTCTCTCTCCCTGTTGGTGAAATGCATACAATTTGACTCTCTATGGTTCACGCTCTCACTCTCTCTCTCTCTCTCTCTCACACACACACGCACAGATCTCCTATTTCCATTCAGACTTTTGAAACGTGAAATGAGGTCTGACTGGAGCCAGCGGCCAGTGTGCGTCAGTGTGATGAAGTGAATTATTTGTGTTTACCGACTCCACTCTATGTAGCAGTGATATGTTTTTTCAAGTTTTGAATGCTGTTGAGTCTCTTCTCTCTGATGGGTGAAATGTAATTTATTAAGACAATTTATAACTAAATATAGGAAGATCTATGTAATTTTACACACCCCTCTCATTTGACAGAGCACAGTTCTGGTGGGATTTTTTTTTTTTTTTTTTACCTCCCATGACAGCAGCAGCCAGTATTACAGGCATAATCCACTGCACTGTGTGTTTCTGTAAGAGACAAATTGGGTTGGATTTAAAAGGATGTTCCACACCCATGGACTATGAATAAAGTAGAAATAACAGTTTTTATTCTTGGTTTGGGGGTTGGCACATGAATCAGTCATAAATTAGGAGGGAATTTTCATCATGAAGTCTTACTTTTACCGCATAAGGCTCAGTTAAGGTAGTAGCCTTTTAGCCAGAGTGGAATGCAATACCATTCAGATGGACTCTGTACTATTTTCTCGTTTCATGAACCACTATTTTATGGGAGTGTCTGAGAAAAAGACAGGAGGATGTTGCCTGAAGTAAACTGAAATACTCACACAGAAACTGATTTTTATATTTTCGTTCGTGTGGTTGTTTTGCATCATCACATTAATATATACTTAAGTTAGTTTGATTGATTCAAGTAATCACTGTAGGTCAGGGATGGGCAAGTGAGTTTGGCCTTGGGCCATTTTTTTCGCCCCTAATCCATTAGATGGAGGACCAGAACATAATCAAAGGCTAATTGGTGAAATGAACGGATTAAAACACAACTGGGAGTTGCTTTGCTACTTTTTACATGTGCGGTGATGGGGTCCACCCACATTGGACTGATTTACTGAACTGGTGTTATTCTTTTCATGTAATACATCATATGTAGCAAGCAACAGAGGCTTTGGAAATTCCTGTCAGAGAGTATAAAACCTCACAATTGCTGTGAATCTCACAGACTGATGCGGCCGTTTGTGTGTATCATCTACTCTAAACATGAGTAAAAGTATAGAAAGCATTTTTCACGTGAGGGTAGATTTTCAGTTTGGATGTGATAACCAACCATGAGACTGCCAGTCCAATATCGTAAGATTAAAAACCAAAACATCAAATTTACAAATCAGGGCCTTGGCTTATGGGTCACTAGTTTGCACCCAGTGCTGTACATCTTCATTATATACATAGCCTGATTTTGAATATTACTGATTAACTACGCTGTTTCTAGTCTGTGTGAGCTGTAAGTGACAACAATTAATACAACATCAACCCCATCAACCCCTACTTTACAATTACTGCCCTTCTTATTATAACAAAATCAAGGTGCAGAAAATAATTGGAAAGATTAAATTCCTTGCACTTATTAAACATACGTAGTATTAGCACTTATGCCAAGGTCTCTTACTGCAAAATCCCTCATCACTAAAAAAATCACTAGTAAAATCCCTCATCACTTTGGATAAAAATATCTGCCAAACTAAATGAAAATGTACATGAAGTCATCATACCATAAATGATGCCACTGTTTCCAGTCTCATCTTCAGGAAATGAAAGCTTTATCATTTGAACTGAGATCATGGCAGTTCTAAAAGGGCTGTGGTATCTTTATCTGTATGTTTAAGATCATTGTGTTCCTTCACTGTTTTAAAACCAGGGGACTAGACGCCGGCACTTATTGTCATAGTGTGCTGCACACGAGCCAAAACAATGGAAAGCATCTAAGTGTCTTAATACTTTCTGACTGCACTACAGTGATTACACCCCTGGGTGATTTCACACCTGCTGTGCATAGGGTAGTTGAATTAAGCTCTACACTGTTTACTCAAGATCTGGTTCATTTAGACAGGTGAGAATGACTCTAGCAAAAGCTGGAGGAGAACAAACAGCTGTTCCCTGGCTAAGAGAGCTGTTCTCACAATGTGCCTATACCCAGAGGGGGAATCATTCAGGCTGAATGTTGGCACAGCGTAGTGGGCATTTTGCACTTGTTTTTGATCTGCTTAAGGTTTCAAGTGATCTGCTAACTTGGTTTTCCTCATTCTTTGCATGCATACTTCTGCCAGGATACAAGTGTACTGTGCCTGTGATCTCATGGTATTCTGTCAGGTATTTAGCAGGTAGCCATTGAGGAGAAATGTGCATGGTTGGCAGCTGTCATAAATTCAACAGTATTTTCATATTCACAAAGTTAAATTGATCCATTTGTCTAATTTAATTTGACTATTCCCTGACCAACTGGTTTACAGTGAGCCCACATAGGTCAACAACATTTAATGTGAGATAAGAGATTCATATTGAATATTGCCCTCCTGTGTCATGAATCCATAGCAAATCTTCACATGAGCACAAACACAGAAAAGGTGCGTGCTAAAAATTTAGCTGATCAAAACTGTGTCTATGCTCTCATCTGTGCAAATTTCCCTCTGTGAATCTCAATCAACTTGAAAATGTGTGCACTTTGAACCTTGTTTCATCCAAAACATTTTTTGAATTTGATGCAATTTTGATGTTTATTTCATCAGTAAATGTGATTGAGATGAAAAGAAATCAGGATATTCTGGGTTAATTTTTGGGAAAGGCAAAGCATACTTTCTAACAACCAGACACATCCTGACATCATCTTGGCACTTCAGTCTGCTGTGCTGTTTCCATTACTGTCTGGTACTGAATGTGAGCATCATACACTACAAACCTCCTGTCTGAGATCTAAGGTGTCTGATTTTTTTTCTTATGGAATAATTATTAAGTGCAAATACAATATAATGGCGGGTATACACTGTGCAATTTTGGGCTGTCCCAGACGAAAGATGACCGTCGCAGGAGAGGAGGAAGGAACTGCAACTCCCAGCTGAGCAAGCTAGCAGCTAGCAAACACACACACACATGCACGCACGCATGCATGCACACACACACCGCACACTGGTGACACCGCATATTGAAGTACATCATAACCTGCGATTCAGTAGTAAACGGTCATTGTACAATCTGCACACATCAAACTTGACGTTGTTCCAAAGTTTATTAGATCCACATTGCATGGTGTGCCATGCAATAGTTCTATAAGACTGCTAAAATTGCACAGTGTATACCGGCCATAACACAGCTGTCCCCATGTGGTCACGTTGTAGATATAAGGCTTAGTATGAAATAATACGATTAAATCATAATACCTAATACCAGTACAATAATATTTGTACTGGGTCAGAGCCACTTTATGTCTCTGCACATTCTCCTGTCAAATGTATTTTTATAAAACTCAACTTTTCAACAGGTGATGACACACCCATGCCCAGTTTTGTGTGGGCACAGTTGTTATAAAGAAGGTCTCTGTAATGCAATTTACAAAGAGTAATCAAAATGCAAATCACAACTGGCCATTCTCACAGCAGACAAAGGGTACAGGTCTTACTAACGCTATTAACAATGGCTCTGTTCTATTAAAGTGTCTCACTAAGCTGTGACAATGAGAAGTGGGGACGACATGCGATGTGCCAGGTAAATGAAGCAACTAAATGGAATTCAGCATTTGTTACTTTTGTTATTTACATTCATATATTCCCGACTGTGACAAGAGGACATGTCTTCCAGCCTTTTGCAATATTGCTCAAAAAAATTACAGTTTCATATCTGCTTACAGTATATTCATTCAGCCTCAGGTTTGTGTTGGTTAGTGCTGGTGGTTTGTGATGTTACTACCCCCTTAAATATAACACACATGCAGCTAACACCCACCACAATATGATATAATAAAATGCTATGATTTAGATACCTCAACTTTAAGACAAAGCAGTAGTTCGCTGGGCCCTCGGCTCTCGACGAATTACATGTGGTGTTCCAAATATATCTTCTATCATAGCACATAACACACAACATTACGTTTTTCACAGTATTTATGGGCCACTGCTGAATATGAAACAGGCAAGTCTGTCTTTCATAGAAATAATTAGAGGAAGATGTGGGGTTGGTGAGTGATTATGGGCAACAACAAAACAACAACAGCTTGAATGGTGTCCCTATAAACTATGTGTGACTATTTATAACTGAAAATACCTGACAATTATATGTGTGTGTATTGATTTGTAGTTTTCACAGTAAACTGTTTTCTGTTTTTTTGTGTGTTTGTTTCTTCGCCTTCTTAATTTGCTTTTTGTGCCAGGACAAGACCAACATGAACATGTGATGAAAATGCAAACCAATATCAAGCTGCTGGGCTCCCACGAATGTCATTAGCCCTTTAACATATTGGCTGCATGCTATGTTAAATTGACCATGGAGATGAGCAGTGCAGGACATCAATTAAAACATAAAGGTATTCTTTACAGTTCAAGTTGACAAGTCTTGCTTCCACTATGTAAATCTCCCACATTGTAATGAGATATGATGCAGATAAAAACGACTTGAATCCATCCAATTCACAGATGGTTTGGATGCTCACTTGGCTGTGGCATCTTGTTTTCCTGTCATGTATAACTACAGCAACATGGTATAAAATCCACAGATAAATTAGTCAGGACAAATGAGCCACAGCATGTTGAAAAATACATATTTAGGATGTTTTGTGTTTTTTTTTAAGCTGTATGTATGCTGCACTGTCACTGGCCACATGACACAACTAATGTGATAATGGATTACGGAGGCATTCTGAGTCATGTACATAAACATGTATGTATAAAAACTGCAGTGACAAGAAAAAGTATGTGAAGCCTTTTACCTGGTTTTCTGTGCTGACTTGTCATTATATGTGATCTGACCTTCATCTGAGTCAATAGTCTAGAGAAATACAATGTCCCTTGACTAATATAGACAATAAACTATAATCCTCCACAACTGTTCAACATTCACAGCACTGTGGGGTGCAGTAAGTAAAGCCATGGACTTGGTAACCTGAAACTAGCTCTACTAGTAGCTGCTGATCAGATGTGCTCAATGTTCAAGGGAGATTTGGAGTGTTGCTCTCTACAAAGCTACAAAGCTTAGGATGTCTAGTTTGCATGTTTCTTATCCGGTCAGTCCATGGTGTCTCTGGGCCCTCGGATCTAAATGAATCACATGTGGTGTTGCAAATATATCTTCTGTCATAACACATAATACATTACATTATGTTTGTCACAATATTTATGGGTCACTGCTGAATATGAAATAAGCAAGTCGGTCTTACACAGAATTAATTTGAAGAAGATGTGGGGTTGGTGAAAGATTAGCGGCAGCAACAAAACAACAGCAGCCTGAATGGTGGCTGTTGTCTGGGCTCTAGCTGGGCCTCTACAAAAGGTGGATTGCCATTGGTTGAAGTCATTCTGTATTCTGTACTTTGATGTTTAGGATCATTGTTCTACAGCATCACCCAGCTGCCCAGCCCCAAGGCCAGAAAATCAGGCCAAAATCATACCTCACCTTTGCAATGATGATTTTGGGATGTTAATATGCAGTACACCATACAAACAGCTGCATGCTTTGCCCAAACAGTTCAACCTCAGTTTGATCAGTCAGTCCCATGTTTTTGGATTGTGGAGGCTGAAGTTGACAACATAAGGGTTGCACCAGTTTTTTTTGGAAGAGCAAAAACTTCAACTGTGGTGTCTATGGCAGGACATCATGCACCATGCAGCCATGCATCGAAATTGGAGCATGGTGAACTCAGAGATATTAACCAGCTCAAATGATGCTTTAAAGCCTTTAAATGATACTTTGAGTCTTGTGCTTTTGGGGTCTTCCTCGCTGGACACCAACTAATAATCTCCATTTATGACTGTGGGCTATCTAAACTCTTTCAGATGACTTTGTGACCCTTTCAGCTTCATGCAAATCAACAATTCTTTATCATCAATCTTCCTAGAGAGCTTTTAGTACTTCCTGTGAGTATCTCAAAATATTTTATTGTCATTTATAGGACAAAAAGGTCTCACATAACATGTAAGTCTAAATCACTGATTGGACTAAGGTCTGATAACAGCTGACTTTAGTTAGCTATTGTTGATGCTATGTTATTAGTCACCTTGGTTGTTTGCAATTAGTTGGTCTATTACAGTATATTTGTAGATTATACATAGTCATTCAACCAAGTTTTGGAATGAGTCAGAACCATGTAAGCAAACAGAACAACTTGAACTTAATGTGTTGATAAGGATAAAGTATAAACGACACTAACAATGACTTACCTTTTGTTTGTGGGCAGCCAGATAACCATGCATTTTCTCGCGCTGGAGAAAGGATGGGCCACCGTGCACAGCAAAGCGAACATCCAGCATTCGCTCCCTCACATCTATCAGGCTAAAGATGTTGACATCATCAGGTGGAACAGAGAGCATCTCAGACAGGAAATCCACCAGCAACTCGTAGCGGCTCCGCTGCTTCCCTCTCAGTTCAATGAACTCCTTTGCTGTGATGTCTGGGAAAGACACATACACAAAATTGGAACCGTGGACTGTATAGAAGTGGCCTCATTATTTCCTTCTCTAGAACAAGGATAAATCCAGTTATTTTCAAACTGGGCCCAATTGCTAAGGTAAAAATTACTTTGGAACTGTCGAGACTGGAGCAGTGATGATAAATGATTGAAAATGGCTCATTTATCTGATAAGATGTTGTGTTTGGAAGGTTAGTTTGTGTCTCAACTCTATGTCTGTTTTCATGTGCAAGTGAATGGTGTGTTTTGCTACATTTGTGGGGGTCAAACAAGGATTCCATTATATTTTTTGCTTAAGACTTAGTTTTAGTGTTTGGACTAGTAATGGGTTCAGGCAAAGGCAGGGCTCAAATACAAGGCTGGACTGATTAAGACCTGGATCTGATCTAAGTAAAAACAGCTGTTTTGGATGGTTAAATGATATATATTAGCTGGTTTCTAATTTGAACCTCAGGTTACAGTGAGGGTTATTAATGTTAGCTAGCTGAGACAGCCAGTGCATCTTTTCTTTCCATATTTGGCTTGTCATTTTATAACAATCAATCAATCTCATGTAAAACACCTCAAAATATTACACCATTTTAACGCTCATCCTCTTCGCTTTTCACAAAGCTGACCTTCTGAATTATCATGGTATAATTTGCATTCAGGCATAGCGTAAGAGTAATGGTTGGGGTAAGTCATTCAGTTGCAGTTAAGGTTAATTTTAATGTTAGGGTTAAGGTAAGTGGCTAAGAGCCCCTACAAATATATTAAGACAAAGGTTTATTTGTGTGTGTCCATGTATGTGTGTGTCTTGAAGGTGAAGATAGTAATTTGCAGTTTGATTTCAATTCCTTGCTGTTTCAGTTAATGGTAATTACACTCCTGGTTCCATTTTTAATCATGATCTACAGGAGCCTCTTGAGAGAGAGAGAGAGAGAGAGAGAGAGAGAGAGAGAGAGAGAGAGAGAGAGAGAGAGAGAGAGAGAAAGAGAAGAGAAGAAAAAAACACACATTTTACTAATGTTTTATTTCACTCTATTAGTCCTGCACCTGCCTCAGTGTCAGAGTTGTTTATTTGACTTTTGTCAATGAAAGTTGCACAAGTAAGATCATTTAAACATTACCTTTTATTAAGACTGAGAACACCTGGAATCTATTTTATCCTATATCGTTACAAACACATGGGTTTTGATTGGGTTTGATGTTTAGCACTATATTCAGCACAGACTATGAGTGGATGAGATTTTTTTTCTCCATTTTTGGCACACCATTATAATTCAAACTTGGTTGTGCAAAAAAAAAAAAAATATGAATAAAATTCATACAGTACAGCAGCCTACACCAGTGTCTGTAAAACTGTACGTACCCAATAATTCAGGTGTATGAAACTATGTGCATACAGGATTCCAATCACATTTCTGTTTGTCCTTTCCATTCAAAATGAACATACACCACATACCAAATTATATATGGTAATGAGTATAAATACGCTTGGGCTACGCCAGTCTTTGGAATCAGGGAAAATGACAAATTTGACTTGAAATAGAAATTTCTTTGAATGGAGGTGCTGCTTTCAAAGGTAGAGTCCAGAAAAAAAGAGTTGGCTCTCTGTCCTCTGGGACTAATAGGAAAAGAAAACAAATGGAGTAGGAGAGTGTGGCTGAGGCTGTTTATACAGGGAGGACCTGGCATGTCTTGCACTGCAAAAGTTTATTTGTTGTTGTGCATTTTGCACCCTCTCTTACCTGAAATGACTTAGTTCAGTTTGAGTAGTATTGGGTTTATTTCACATTCTTATGTCCGCCATACACTATTTTCAATATACAGACAGATTGAATGCAGCAATGTGCCAGGCAAAAGGTGACACTATCCAATTTCTATTCCAATGCAATGCATGCGTTTATCAACAGAATGAGTCACTTGGAAATTTGTCAAAAATCAAAGAGTTAAAGGCAAAAAAAAAACGTTTCTCTGGTTCAAACCATTGAGGAATAATGACACCCTAAAGACAATGTGATTTCGGGGGCGGATAAATGAATCGCTCACCGAGAAGGCACCCGTTGCGCACCCTGCCAGCTTGCAGCCTGTTCCCAACCATGCTGTTTGTTAGGATAAATGAATAGTGGGCCACCTTGCCACAGTATTAGTCAGTCACATTTGTACATCACACATTATTCATGGGTTCCTGGAATGAAAAGCTCTGTATTAGGAAATTCATCCTCTGCCGGTGCTGCGATTGCAATGTGTGTGCAGTCAATCCTCCAATTACATCAGGGTTCTCAGCTCTGGCTGCAAATTGTGCTTTCATGTTAGTCTGGTCAACAACACTGTGTGGGCATACTATATTTGGCTGACATGGATGGTACTGTCCCATAGAGCTGCCAGGCATGGACCTAAGGACAAGGAAACAAGCAATTAGTGACTCCCCAGTGTATATCTCTCCAAAACAGGACCCAACTCAGCATACAGCTCCAAGAGGAGTGCTATTGGAAATCAAAGCTGTCATTGTTATTCAGGTATGTAATGATACTTTTGTCCATGCTCTATGCCTAGTTATTTCATTGCATACATGGTTTGTGACAATAATTTTTCTTTGTGTCCATATGATTTAGTCAATTTTTAAAAGGGTTAAAATTTGAAAATAAATGTATGATTAACTTGCACACATTCTTTTTGGGGGTACCCAAGATTAAAATGCTGCTTTTAAACCATTTAAGAGAATATATTAGAGAATTATGGCAAAAATATCTAAGTGGTGTGACCATAAAAACTTTGCACCAAAAAATTACACTTGCTTAAAAAAAAAAAAAATTCTAACTAAAGCACCATATTAACTAGTTTGACATTATCTTAAGTCAGTACTCTTTTGTATTAAATGAATATAATGGAATATAATTGTTCTAAATATGAAATTTAAATTGGGGAATCATATAAGTCAAGTAAACTGAAGTCTCAAGTTGTGTAATCACCATCTAAGGGGCCATTTTGTTATATTGTAAAAAAGGCCATGCGATAGCACGTGGTATTACAGAAAAAGACCCCTGATGTTGATCAAAACTGCTGCATGACAAGGTTAAAAACTCTTAAAAATTACTCATAATTTGACATTTTAGGATTTGGTCAGGTTTGGTAAGTTCACATGCCAAATGGTGTTCATTCCAGTATATTCTGTCCACAGGCATGCAGATAGTAGATAATCATTCTGTCAGTCTCCATTCTCTGTGCACTAAGAATGGGAAGTACAGGCAAAAACACTGTTCAAAATTTGGTCCAAACTATTTCACTCTTCTTCAGAGTTCATCTAAATATACCTGTGAAACCGCAATGACTTTTAACAAGTCCACTTTCATTACCTTTTTATATATCTTTGTTTTGAAAAAAAAAAAAAAAAAAAAAGACAGGAGCGCAGTCTGGTGAGTCCAAATGCAGAACAGTTTCTCTCTGATGCCACAGACATCATGGGTACACTTGACCCATTTCAAGTTCTAAATTGACTTAATTCAGTTAGGCTCTGAAAATATATACCCTGCCTCGTTACAGGGTACCTTTACATGATAGTCACATATACTATCTATTTTTTTTTTTCCAAAGGTAATATCTATCTGAATATTTGGAAAATACTCTATGAATCATCTCTGAGCCATGTATGGGTGATAAGACCACATGCTGGGGCTTGTGGGAAATCCAAGAGATCACCAAAAGGAGTAGGTTTCCTCTGGGGATAAACATCCATGTCCAATTGCAGTCAGAACCAAAGTGGTACACTGAATAACTGGCTGGCACAACAACACCACTGCAAGGCATCTTTTTTAAATGAGTAGAAACATCTGGTAATAAAGTGGGAGCATGGCTATTACATTCTCCACAGTATGCATACAGTTGTTCTAATAAAATTGCTGTTTTCTCTGTGATGAAATCAATGACATAGGACTCCACTGATAGATTAGTTATCTTTACTGAAACGCTGCAATATCAATGGAATGTACACCAATTACACATAACATTATGGCCATTGACATGTGAAGTGAAGAACACTGAATAACACTTTATCATAGCACCTGTTAGTGCGTGAGATATATAAGGCAGCAAGTGAACATTTTGTCCTCAAAGTCGATGTATTAGAAGCAGGAAAAATGAGCAAAATAAGGATTTCAGCCAGTCTGACAAGGGACAAAATGGCAAGATGACTGGGTCAGAGCATCTCAAAAACTGCAGCTCTTGTGGGGTGTTCGCAGTCTGCAGCGGTCAGCATCTAGCAAAACTGGTCCAAGGAAGGAACAGTAGTGAACCAGCAACAGGGTCATGGGCATCCTGCTCCCAGACTGGAGTCAATCAATGGCTTGGATTTGGGCTGTTTTGTTGCATAAAGCTTCAAGATTGGACTTGGTTTGACAATAAATATTTATGTGGATATGTTTCACTCTTTATCTCTTTATCCAAGTCCCAGTTGTAGTCAATTCATTGTATATAATCAATTCATGACACTAAGTATTAAAATAATTTAGGCTTTAATAGTCTTCAAAATTAGATGGGCATCTTCATTCATTACAGTCAATGACACGTGTGTTAGTGTTGAAATAACTCCACACTGCCCCACATGACAAAAATGTCTACCCTGTCAATACTCTGAGACTCGAGCAGATTCTCAGAGATGAAGTACAAGAACACACATATACACACAGTGGTGTTTAAAAGTCTGACACCAGTTACCCAACGGGGAAGAGGTCTCCGACTTTTTGACCGCCCTGTATAAAAAAAAGGGGGCGAGCAGGGTGATTAGGTTTGTGAGTGTGTGAAAAGAGACAGCCTTGGCATCAAGAGACAAGACAGGGGGCTCAGAACGGGCTCAGCGGATACAGCATGAGGGATCGAGGCTAATGTCAGCTCCCATCAGTCAGTCCGGCGGGAGAAACAAGGACACAGGCAGACAGAGAGACAGTAAGAGGGATGGGGGCTGGGGTAGAGTATAGTAACTCCTAACGCAGAGTGGCAGCCTTTGCACCTGGCTTTGATCCAACCTCACAATTCACTCCTGCTTTCTCCTTCCCACAGGCGTCATCAGAGTCGAATGTCTAGTCGGTAGTGCACAGACGCGCTCCTGCCTGTAGGCTTGTGATTTCACACAAATAGGCACAAAAAAGAGGGATAAATATCCTACCCAAGTAGCTGTATACTGTTGATAAGTCTGGGACAAAACAGTGAGAAACAGTACACGAACACCATAGTTTTTGTGCAGTTTGTTGTGCTTCAGCTTGATAAAGCCCTGAGCTTGACCAAAACTCAGTGGATCAATTTTTTAAAGTGTTTTTTTTGGAGAAAGTAACACAGTATTGTTTTTTTAAGTTTTGAAGACTTGTGAAGACTTGAAAACTACCTTGTGATATATTTTTTTGAAAGGAGCCAAACATGCAGCAACACCTATCCACAGAAGATAAATTTAGGAGACATAACTCTGTCTTCACTGACAGACAACCAGACAACAGATCAAATCTCCCAACAAATTCTCACCCAGTAGCCAGGTAACCAGTATCTATTCAATGTACAGAAAATATATTAATATCAAATAGCTATTTCTGGATAAGAAAAACTAGACAAACCATCCAAGAACAGAACAGAAAAAGGTAAAACACAGCAGTACATGAGTAAGTGAACTGAAAAGTGCTATTTCTGAACCTGATCTTATCTGTATTAACTGTACAGTATAATTGAACGGTCTTCTTAAAAGATGCTACAGTTCATAGGTTAATTTATAGTCTCATGTGATGCATGTTGAACCACCTGCAAACTTGTGGTTTTAAACCTGTATTTTCAGGACTCAATTCAATGACTACAACAACAATTTGGGGGCAGAGGAGGGAAACTCAGTACAGAGCTGATTCAGACAACATCAACTTCAGTCTACTTCAAGTAGTACACCAAATGTTTCAATGAGTTTCTAGTAGCAGTGGAAGGCTTTTTCCCCCCATCCTAAAAACAACAACAACAATCCTTTTCTCAGTTTGATATTGTTGTACATCTAAAGTCATGTAAGGGTGTAAGGGTGTCATTGTAAGTTCTGGGAACTGTGATTGGCTTTTGTAGTTGACATTCCACTGTATAAATGAGTAAGTGACAAACATCAGTGTCCATCAGTGCACTGCACCCTTAACTCTGTCAAAATAAAATCACTACAGTAGTTGCAGTCATGCTGAAACAGATCTAGCACACATCGCCATCCATAGGGGCAGTACCCAGGGGAGGGAGCAATGTTCAAAGGGAGGTCAAGGAAGTCCCAGGCATTTCACACATACTGAAATTGCTGCAGCTGAAAACTTAGAGTTTTTTTCTGTGTATTGATCCTGCAACACACACACACAACAACACATCTCAGCAGGCAGACGGGAGTAAACTGAGAGGTGAAGAATATTTGGGTAGCACCTCTGCGCTGTTCTTTCAGTTAAAGGGCAATCTCTTGGCAGAGAAAGCTTTTCAAGCCCCTCAGACTTGATCGTGTAGTACAAACTGTGAATACAGTGTAGGTACTCATCATGTGCTTCTGACTGTGTGTCTCCGCTGGGCACCACACATTTCACTCTAAGCTTTATGTGGACATTTCAAGGACTTTTTGTTTACTGCATTTCTTACCTTTCCATCAATATTGAGAAAGAGCAAGGAAGAGTAAGAAAGAGGGAGGGAGCCTTAATCCCAGCAAGGCAGATTTAACTAGTGCTTTCTTTGTGTATCCTTATTGCATTCCACATTTGTTCTTGAAATGGGATTTAGAATGTCAAGGAGGGTGTAAGTAATACTATAAGTAGAATATTTTCATAATCCCCCAGACTGAGAATCAATGAGACTGTTTATGCCAAAGCTCCACGTGGAAAAATAAAATCCTGGAAATAGCTTCTGTTACATATCCTCTGCACTCACCTCTGTTTTGTTGGCTTGCCTACACCTCAGGATGATTTCAGTCATTAATCCTTCATTTTGCTTTGAACCCTCACACTTAGACGTTTTGTAAATTTGTTCATTGCTAAACTTAGGTTCAAAAGCATTTGAGTGATTTTGAAACTGTGTTCCCAGCAGTGGCCGACGTCCTGCGCTCTCCAGCTCAATGCAGCTCCCTGTGTAAGGGTGGAGTAAATCAATGCACTCTGCAGGTAACAGCCCTCTGATGACACCAATGACCAGCTTATATAAATATGTTGCTGACACATAAAACCATAAGCTTAACTAGAAAGACTACAAAAACAAGGTGCACCCACACAGACAAAAGAAAGTAAGAGAAATTTAATTGGAAAACTATTTCATATTGATTCCCATTATTCATTTTAAACCCACATCTGCTTTTTGTGCATGGATTCATTTCCCTAGCACAAATATTGGAATGTGAACACCAGCTGTTCTCCACCACGCCGTTTCTGGGTTTGATGCACATTAATTTACCTCAGCCCTGTTTTCATAATGACAAGCAAATCCTTTTATCTACATATGAGTCTTGACTCTCCCATACACTTCCTTTCCTTTCCTTTCTTGCTTCCCAACCATCTTTGCAGTGCACCTTCTACAACCCACCACCCCCACACCCACCCCGACCCCACCCCCACCCCTCTTCTATTTCAATATCTCTGAAATCATAAAAATCCTTCAGCCATGTCCCATTTCTCCAGAGTGAATTTAATTCAGAGGAGACAGCCGATGTGCTGTACATCAGGTAATGATGGATGCTGCTCAACATGTGGGGAGAATGTGCTGGTTGAGCAAAACCTCCCGACTAATTATTTTGCCAGCATAAGTAATGGAAACAGGCTTTTTCTGTGAGTGTGCCAACTACGAGCCACAACCCGTGAGTCCACGAGAGGGATTGATAATGGGTGTAATCTTTCGCTAAGGAAACATCTTTAACTGAGAGTGTGACAGTCCTTCGAAGCACTGCAAGCAAATAGAGCAAACAGTAATCAACGCTCATTAATTTTCTCTGACTGCAGACAAGTCTGCGAATAATGACTGCGTTCCCCAACTCTCCCTTGTCAGCAGTACTGAGCTGGACAGAGTTCTCATTTTTGGGGGAAGGGAATCGGATTTTTATCAGCTAATCACAAATTGGTTTTGGTTGGAGGTCCTACCTGTTCCTGTAATAGCATAAAAGTCACAGGTCATTAATCAAAAGGACAGCAGACAGAGAGGCTGCAGGTGATGTTTGCCGCAGCTGGTTAAAGTGTGCTTGGAAGACAAAGAGGTCAAGCGTTGTTGGCGTGAATGTCAAAACAAAGCTGATACCCAGGAGCAGTAAATAACAGCCCCAAAGCTCAACAGGAAATTATAAGTCAAGGACAGTTTTTTTTTTCCCTTTGTGGACTAGTAAGTATGATACTTTACACTGTCAGGTTTTATGAAGAGAAAAATCAGCCTCACGGTAAGTTATTACACTCTTTTGCAATGTTCACAAGTATAACGGCATTGCTATTTGCAGCACATGATTCATATTTCAAGGCATCCTCTTAACAAAGGAGATATGAGTGACACTGAAAAATGATCACCAACAATTTTTTCTCAGGTTCAGCTCACTGTCTGACATGGTGGAGTATTTATCAGCAGATATAGGCTATCAGAGGTTATTACAACTACTGTATGTTTGGATATGTGATGTAATGTGTGCAGCATCAGTTACATGATAAACTGCAAACATGTGACAACAACACACTCAACTTCACATCAGTGAAACAGCAAGGGCCCTGGACAACAGACTGCCTGAACACTGCAGACAAACACCAGTATCAGTAGTCTTTGAACACCACACACAGCATCCAGTAACAAGAGGTCAAAGGTCATCAGCCAGGGTCCAGGGAGAAGATCAACTAAGACATTCACATGTGACATCGGTTTCTGTAGGTTTTTAGGTCATTCTTACCTGCCAGACGGAGGGAGCCTGAGTTGTAGATGGCTTCGTCTCGCAGCTCCCTCACATGCACGGTGACAGAGGAGATGGCGTCAGGCCAGATTCCATCTGACACACGGACCTGAAACTGATAGGTGCCGGGTGGGGCGTTCTCTTTGATGATCAAGAATCCCGTTCGTTTGTTCAGGATGAAGTAGCTATGGGAACAAAACAAACACACAGACATGCAACATTTTAATGCCTTTGTTCTAATTCACACAAGCTGAGCCCACTAAAGGATAAAACAATTTAATCTCTCACCCTCATGAATCAACACACTGCAAATCCGACTTTTGCTTATTCAGACAACCACCCTGATAAACCCAGAAAAGCAAGTCATTGAAAAACTAAATATAAACTTTTCAAATAAAAGTTTTTTGGGGGTGTTTTGGGTTGGCTGCTGTCATGTCCAGCCCAGCCCCAGGGTCCACAACTGTGTTGTGTTAGCAAATTGAAATTCATTACACACCAGAATCCTTAGGTTGAACATATTTGACATTTCCTCAAGATCTGCATCCAACACAAATAGTTACAAACAGGAATGGATGTTTCTTGTCCTTAATGTGGTGAAGTCCAAAATAATGGAGTAGAGATCAGGTCAGACAAAAATAAATTTGATTTGTCTATGCAAAATCAACAGTGGTTTGGTTGTAGTGGTCATCATGTATCATATCATATCATCATTTTCAATATGTCTGTCCCTACAAAAAAAAACAAAAAATGCATTTTAAACACTTTACTATCATGCTGCAGGTCCTCCTGACATGGGATTTCATATGGTCATTGAAGACTGGGATCCAGAGTTTTCTTTAGACAATGTATTTACACAAAAGTGCATGCAATTTAGAAAGACATTATTCCACAATCTGAAACCAGCATCTCCATTCTCAACGCGAGGCTCCATTCTACTCCCTCTCTGGCTTTCAGATGGAAAAAAATGTAAAATAAATGAATACATCTCTATTCCCTTAAAGCATGAGTTGGACTTGTGTTTTTCTGTTTATGATATTTGCAGGAAAACAATTGTTCTCTGGAATGACAGAAAGCGAGTAGAGATGATAACATTAGGGAGAAAAGGAGAAAAATGAAACTGACTAATAGACACAAAGACATACGAGGAAGCAATTTCACTTGGCTCTTGTCTACATGCTCCCCTGTACAGTAAATGAGTTCATTCAAGTTTAATTAGAGCGGGAATCCAACACAGAACCTTGGCAAATCAAATAATAAACCACTTGAAGAGACAAGGGCCATGTGAACTCATTTTACAGCACATGCTGCGGTGTATAGATTATGTCTTAGGTCTGAGCACTTAATTCCAGCTCAATTTCAGCTTCACATTGCTGAAAGACAATTTTACATCTCTAGTAAAACTACCAATATTTTCCTATTTGGTACTTCACGATCCCCTGAAGTGTGCATTTATTGACATTTATGTTAACTACTTACATTAATGGCCACTTCTCCTGTAGTAAAAATGGGACACTTGCAGTAAAACTGTTATACAAGATGTCCTGATGTGCTAAGTCAAAAAACAAATGTGCTTCCTGCTCCACACAATGCAGTTATCAGGGCAGCAATACAACCTTGTGATTCAAGCACCGAAATATTAATGGTTAACATGCACACTCACAGCTTTATGGTTGATTTGATGCACTGAAATGAAAATTTATGAAAAAGACCAGAACAAGCTATGATAAGCTCCATTTGGTGAGAAGCCAGTGCAGCAGAGAAGCTTGAAAACACCAGCAGCTGTCATAAAATGTTAATACACCCATCACCCAACCTTCACTCTGAGCGAGACGAGACAAAAGTTTGTTATGTTAAGTTTCAGTTTGGAAGATTAACACTTGTGTGTGATGGGGTGCAGGAAAACACAGGAGTCAAAGGAAAGAGGAAATGAGTTATCAGGCTCAGGAGGAAAAAAAATCTGACAGAATGATGAGGTAGTCATAAAAAGAAAGGGATGGAGAAGAATTGAAGAGCACACTTCAGACTTATCAGGCTGATTTAATGAGAGTGTAGTGGCTTAATCAATACATCAGGGAGGCAGCTTGGTGGTTGATTGCAGACCACATTGCTATCAGAGAAAGTGGACTTCAGTAAATCAAATTAATCATCAAATCACATAGAATTAATGTAAAAATAATGGAAAAAAAATATGTGTTGTAGACAAAAGCAAACCTGACCCAGCAAGTCTGCAAAACATAATGTCTGTAAAGTTTGAGGGGGCTTCCTTAATAGTCATGAAAAGAAATCACAAAGCAACAAACAACTGGCCCTTCTGAGAGATATGTGACTTCCTGGACCAAATCGAAGACCCTTTAGCAGAAATTTAGCTGGAATATGTAACACAGTTCATGGCATGAAAGCAGTGGACTGTCTACAGGAGGAAGATTATTTAAAATAGCAACAGAATAGCAGCTGTCACCAGGCCACATAGATACCCGCTGTGATAATTTTGCCTTTTGGACAAGCTCTCACAAGCACAGACACAGCACACAAGAGGCTCTTGTTGATTTCTATCTCTAAATTTTCTGTCAGTGTCACTTTCCTGCCATCACCTACTCTGCAGAGTGAGGCTTTCTGGATGGCCTGTGAAGAAAAAGCACCTCTCAATGAAGACAAAAAGTTCAGTTTAGTTATTGGTCCTGCAAAAATACCACCACATTTAAACCCCAACTGTTTGCTTTGTCAACTAACAGCCTTATGGGCTGCTTCAGTCTGACCTAGAACAGCTTTCTTTCTCTGCTTTCATAGGTTTAAAATGTGATGCATCCAGCACAGATGGTCCATGGAGAGTCTAACCATTTACCTTGGCACATGTCCTTCAAAGACATACGTCTTGTTGTCCCAGTCATCAGGGTCGGGAGAGTAGACCTTTCCAAGCACCGTGGTTGGCATGCGGCCTAATGACAAGAAACAGATCAGTTGATCAGTTTACTGGTTTAATGACATTAGCTGTGTAAAGGTTAGTGTGTCTGTTTGTCATTGCACAGGGCAAATCAGACAGCTCTATAATGGCCTCCAGTTATTCAGGAAAACATGCCTCTCTGCATGTGAAATTCGATGAAGTATGTGTTGTGTATGTACAATACATGATTCAGTCCTTCAGCAGAATAAAGAGGTGGCTGAGAAGGAAATGCACAGAAGTCCTGCTTGAATGCAGAGTGATTATAATCATGTAGAACTGTTGATGCTGTTATCCTGAGGGTACCCTTCAGACCCTGACATGCTATAAAAGACCCTGTTTGTCTTTTATTGAAGGTTTTGAAGAAAAAGCTACACAGCACTGAAACAAACTGTTAGTCTCTCAGTGGTATTTTTATGTAATTGAGGTACAGTATGTGATGTATGTTATGGTGACAAACAGGAACAAGTAACAAGGTAAGAAGTCCTTGTTCATGACCTAGAGTCAGAAGTACAAAACACTTCTAATACCTCACAGATCGACAAAACAATGCATCCAATACCATCTTATTATGTGAAGGCTCTGTGAGGCACAGAATCTGAAATTTGCCATGTTCAAAGCCAAGATGCTCTTGCACATGTGGTTGTTTGGGATAGTCATACCAAACATGCTGATGAAGAAAAGTGATAGCTGTGACTAACTGGATGTCAAATCAAGCTGTGGCTTGCCTTTGTGATTCCCAGAATAGCACCATGGGAGTGATTCTGATTTAACACCAATCATGTAGGCTGTGATAATTTGGTGACAATGAGTGGGGTTGAGGCAGAGGTGAAAAACACAATAAAATGTTGTGTGTGTTAATTACAGCACACTGATTAGGAATTAATTGGCTGACAGGATGACTTTCACCCAGAGATACAGAAAACTACCTGGGGTTTATTTCTATTGTCTATATTTATGTCTATATGTCTATTTGGAATGTGTTTGATACATGTTACTGTACAGATTTCACTGTACACTGTACAGAATTAATGTGTTCCTTGAAATAAAAACAATTGCACAAATACCCTTAGGTTTTCCACATCCTTAAAATGTTCTGTACTGTAGTGTAATGTATTCTCATGGTTGAGTTTATGACAATAAATGAAAAAAATAATCCCAAGAAGAGTGTCCAATGACCAGGAGACACCCTCTACAATGAAAAATTGATTTGACAATAAAGCTTTTACCAGCAGGCTGTTAATGATGTGTCCAGCTGTCTGGAGTTGGGTACCTCTACTTTCTGCAGCTTAATGAGTGCTCCATGATGTTCTAATCTAATTTTATGCCATATTCTGTTAGATCAGCCATGTACAACGTCACGTCAGGAACTGCAAGTGCTAATAGAAGCTAATCAACAATCTCCATGGGAATTTACCATTGTACAATCTCTTTCGATATTAAATACTTTAACTTTTTTGCATAACTAATAGACTGAAATGGTATAAGTACCAAACCAAACCGTTTCAGTACATGCTGTTCAGTTTGGGACAGGGCTGTATGAGCTGTGCAGTACAAAGAAAAAGACAAAGGAAAAAAAAAAGTCTTTTGAATGAAGCTGAACTTTAAATCTGAGTTGGGAGTTCCACACAGATCAATAAAGATCCGTGCACCCATGAATCGCATGTTGACCGAACTACGCATCCACACCACACACGTTATGTGAATGGCAAACACAGCGACATGGGCAGCTCATTCATGCAATGCGGTCTGCAATTTTTTGTTGTCAAAGTAATGGCTCCTCTCCTCCTCTCTCCCTCCTCCTCTTTCTTCTCATTTACCCCCCCCTCTCTCACACACACACATGGTTTTGTTTTTATAAGTTCTCTGAGGTCATCTTTATTTTTTTTTTCCAATTTCATCAGAAGCAGTATTTGATATTTTTTGTTTTAGAATGTCAAATATGAAAATGTTCAGAATAAATGAATTAACAACATTGTCCCCCCCCCCAAAAAAAAAAAAAAAAAAAAAATAAATAAATAAATAAAAATGTAGCTTACAAACTGAAACATGTACTAAACCGACATTTTTATGTCCCTTTAGAGGCCTAATAACTAAGTACACCTCTCAAGAGTTAAGTAACTCAACTGCTCTGGAGAAATTAAACGTGATTAGTGGAACTGCTCCCTGAGCATCATACTTCATCCTGGTGGATGGACATGAACTTCTCACCTCGGTGACTATTGATGAAAATTTTCTTATCCCCTGCCAGGTGTGCATGATCGTTCTGGTCACCAATGGTTACCGTTAGGGTGCTTGTCACTGTTTTGGCTGGACGGCCACTGTCGCTCATGATAACAGGAATGAGGAATTCTTTCTGCCGCTCACGGTCAAACATTCGCAGGGCTGTCAGTGTCGCAGTGCCATTTAGGTTGTCCTGGAGGTAGAAATCATTGCTGTGGCGATACTCGGAGGAGATACTGAAGTGAAAGGGTGGCCCATTCTCGGGGGAGTCCTGGTCCACAGCTCGGAGGAGGGTTGAAGTTTGGTTCAACCTTACTACCTAAACAAGGAGGGAGAGCATGAGGTGGAGTGACATGCTCATGGTGGATTTTTCTAACAGTGACACTAACAGAGGATAATCCTTCAACTTCACATCACATTAATATCAATATACATCAGTTCAAATGCAGTAAAACTTACCTGTGGTCCAGCCACGTTCTCAAATACTATTGGGGAGTAGGCTGCCTCAAACTCCGGTCCATTATCATTCACATCCAACAGAGGCAGCTGGACTGTGGCACTGCCTATAAGAGGTGGAACCCCATGATCAGTTGCTATGACAACCAAGTGATGCTGGGGTACCCTCTCCCGATCCAGGGGCCGGGCTACAGAAAGTAGCCCGGACTGGTCAATGGTAAACAGCCCATCTGGATCTGAGTCCTCTAATAGGCTGTAGGTGATGTCACGATTCTGGCCTGAGTCAGAGTCGCTGGCCACTAAACGTGCCACGCTGGTTCCCACGGTGATGTCCTCAGGCAGCGGGGTCAGAGACAGGAAGTGTGGGATGAAGACAGGGGCATGGTCGTTGTAGTCCTCCACCTCCACCACACAGTGAAGAAGACTGGAAAAGTCAAGGTCTTCAACCTGAAGTGGGGACCACATCCAATCTCAAATGTCACAGAAGTCCACAGACGATATTCAGATGCAAACACAGTTATCTCATTAGACCCAATAAACCCGAGCTACAATGTTTCTAGCAACTGTGAGTGTAATTAACTGCAGATTCCTAATGTTGTGCATCAATATCTGCAGGAGGTTATAAAATAAGACAAAATGAAAAACAAATACGACTTTCTAAAACAGTAACAATCACCTGTTATCAAACCCCAGGCTATAAAGCAGTGTGACAACACACACATTTGTGTTGGATTGCTATGTGTATAGTAAACCTTTGGGATTTCAGGTTATTTTTCAACATCTAGCTCTAACTTTAGCTTCCTGTGGAAAGCTTAAGTGAGAGGAAGCCGATATGACACTTTGTGATTAACTGGCTCTACACTTCTCTTCTCTTCTCTGGCAGGTTGCTTAGAGGGATTTATGGGCAATAAACAAAAACAACTAACTCATTGTTTACAGAAAATCTAAAACCTTTGCCATTTTTTCCCAATTACTTGCAACTATTCCCCAGATCTTGCAGGAACACTCTGTATGTGAAATTACCCACATTAAACATGCCTGCAAAAAATCTATTTCATATTTCAGCACTTCAACAGCAGGCACCACGGAATCATTCATCATCTGGCTTCTGTCAGCCTTGACTCAGACTGTTTTTCTACATCCTCTTCACACATGCTACATACCCTTCAACTGCTTCTTTCACAAAAATGAAATTAGAGACACAGAGACATGGTACAGAGGCAGAATCAAAGCACAAGGCTTTGTGGTTGAAGAGGAACTTTTTGAAACATCTTCATTATACCTTCAGGGTGAGGTTGAACCTCTGTTCGCTGTGTCGTTCGTAGTCCAGACGTTTCTTCAGCCTCAGGGTGCCGCGCTGCTCCTGCTTGTGACTGACCATGTAGAACTTCTGCTCTTGGTCTCCAGACACAACACTGAAGGTGAGCTGGGCATTTTCTCCAGTATCTCTATCCTCAGCAACAAGCTCCAAAACCTGAGAACAAGCAGAACATCACGTGGATAAAGTATGTCAGCTCCACCCCTTAGGGGGTGTTGGATTCATTCGTTTCCAATGCATTAGTTAAGATCTCCTTTACTCATTGCTGAATTTCTGACAATAGCGGAGTAGCAGAATTTGAAAATAGTGCAGACTGTGGTTGCTAATTACCTGTATAAAGATAATATTCAACCACAGCTTGAACAACATCTTTCAAATATGCTTTTGTCGTTGTTTTTGTTGTTGTTGTAATTGTATTAATATAAAATACAACACATAATGCTCCCAAAGGCAAATGATAACACTGTTTAAATGTGCACAGTGACCTCCATACCATCAGGGGCTAAACAAGCTGTTATGACGAAACATGTTCACAGGCAATGGCTTAATAACACAACCAGCACTAGGAAACAGAGCAACATGGGTCTCCCACTGGTGTAATCAGCAGTTACATGATGAATTTATGCCAATATCTACCCCTGCTTTTGCAAAGATATTTGCAGTCGACTCTAAAGACTAGAAACAATAAAGCCCATTTCTAAGCCTAAGATAGTGTAGATAGAACCCGATTAAATTTTGCTTTGTGAAGCATCCAAATATAGATATGTGTCTGAGGTGTGACTGTTGGATTGATCTATGCTACATTTACAGTCTCTCTTTGTGAAACTGCCCCCCTTTTTTAATAAAAATATCTAGGTCACTGCAGCTTGACAGATGTTTGAACACTAGTCACTGGTGTATTTAGACTCTGCACTGAGAAGGTAGTGTACTGATGGTTTGTTAAAACTTTCTTTTACTGAGAGCTGTGGGGAGGGAACTATATATACATAACATGTGCTGTATACATATACTCCATGTTTTAAACTAAAAGGAAATGGAAACTGCAGAGAGCTGAATTCCCATGATATGATAAAGGAAAAATATCCACCATGGTAGCTTTAATTTGTATTAAGATTTATCAAGATACTTCAAACCCCTTCACATGTATAATGCAGCTTGCTTTTGGTTTAATTTATTCAAATGATTAATAACTTCACACATTCATGTTAATAAATAAATAAGGTCACACCTATAACCCAATGAAGCAGGAAAACCAAAGTTACGTTTTTATATGTTAATTGCGATGTGGACAAGGAAGAAATCATTACAAAAAAAAAAAAAAATACGTAAGGGTCAGGAGAATACATGTGCAGAACACTTTAAATAACTGAGAGGCACTGGTTTCCGAACAATAAGCTTATAAATCGGTGCCTTAACAGTGAGGCCAGACCCACCTCTGCATTGGGCTCTGCATTTTCAGAAATCCTTGCCAGGCAAGAGTGATCAGTGAACCTTGGAGCGTGGTCATTCACATCCTTGATCTGAATGGTAGCAGTTCCAGTACCTGTCATCCCTCCCCCGTCCCTGGCCTCCACAACCAGGAGGTAGGATTCTACTTGCTCTCTGTCCAGACCTCCCATGGCGACAGTGATTGTCCCTGTGGTGGGGTTGATAGTGAACATTTCTGAGAAAGTAGGCACTCCTTCCAGCTCTATGTTGGTGGCATCTAAACTACCCACAATCCTGTAAGAGAGCACCGCGTTCTGCCCCACAGCTGAGTCATCCAGGTCGGTGGCTGTCATTTCCATCACAGATGTCCCCGCGACGGAGTTCTCCGCCACATCTCCGTGGCAGCTGGGAGCGCAGGTGAAGACAGGTGCATTGTCATTGATGTCCCACACATTGATGATGACATCGGTGAAGCCTGTCAGACCTTCGCCACCTTCGTCCGTGGCCAGGACGACAAAACGCCACACAGCTCGCTCTTCGCGGTCCAAGGTCCTCTGGGCGTAGATCTTGCCAGTGACCTCATCAATTATGAATTCGCTCTCTGCACCTTGGCCGTGGAGAGAGTAACGCAGGGCCTCCTGGTCGGCATCTTTATCTGGGTCAGACGCTGTTACCTACAGCATCAAAGGCACAGTCAGACAGAGAGGGAAATGAGAATCTAATCACCAAGTTTCTTTCTAACCCTTTTTTTTTTTTCATTATTGGAATGCTGCTGACTTGGCAGTACATCCAGACTGGAAATACTTCACAACACCTCTGTGCAGTTATGAGCTCTTCACTAGGTAAATTTGGCAAAGATCCAGCCTACTCAAACCCAACCCACACCTCCTCTACCTCTCTTGTTCTGTCTGCTCCTTCTTATTCATCCTCTACATATCAGCAATTACACCCTGGGCAGGCCAAAGATGTTTCAATTTAGAAGAGTAATTGCAGTGTGATGTAGATCCAAAATTAACTGTGTTCTTTAAAGAAATGTGCTCCGACATATGTTAAGAGGGAAGAGAGCACCGGGCTTACCATGAATAACTTTCACCCCAAACTGTGCTTAGTCTCATGTAATTGAGAAAGGCTTAATGGTGGTGAAGAAATATTATGCGTTATTAAGCTTGACCTGTGCAAAACTAGATGTATACAAGTGTGGCAATTTACACAAGTTTAAATGTCTGTTCTATTCTCCAGGATCATAACTTATACAACACATAGCTTCAGGGTTAAAGCCCCAATGATCTCGCAATGGACCATATCTGGCTGAGGTTACGCAGTAATTAAAGGATAATGAGTGAAATCAATTTCCAAAAATGAAGTCCAAACAGGGGTAGGATTAAACAATGATGAACTCAATCTCAACTAAAGTTTGAAAGCATAAAATATGGGATGTTGACTTAAGGCAGTAGACATGGATCCTTAATCATACAACTCATAACTAAGATCTTGAGATTCTTAAGTGCTTTTCTCATAAAGGCACATTTAATAAGACTCAGGCTCCTACAGTTGAATTTTTAGCAAAAAAAAAAAAAAAAAAAAAGGTCAATGCTCTCGCAACAGGATTTTTATCAGCCATTGAATACAACGATTGACTGGATAAAAGACTGATGCTAAAGCTACACGTCTAATGTAAGAAGTCAGCAACCTCCCCAGCTGATGATTCACTGGCTGCCCAGTTTGCATATTTTTTTGATGAGAAAGCTTTAGGTTATACCTTGGGGTATGGTCAGTTGGAGGTGAAACAGAAAACTGAAAAAAAGAAACTTAACAAGCTTAATGACTGGGCTGTACCTGTAACACAAACACTGGCGAGCCATCCAGCTCCTCCGTCACACTGCCGTAGTACTCGTTAACGGTGAACACCGGAGCCTCGTCATTCTTGTTCACCACGTTTACTGTCACCGTTGTGTAATCTTCCCACTTCCCATCTGAAGCCAGGACATGAAGCTTGTACCTGAGAAAAAGTTTCAGTTGCATAAGAGACTTTCACAGAATGAACAACAGATATTTGTGTGTGCACAATGACTTGAACTACTGAGGTGTGATTTTTAAGAGTGAAAAAGCGAAGTTTAAGCTATAGCATGTGCTGTACCAAACAAAGAAATAAACAAAAAAAAAAAAAAACAAGCATCAAAGGATTTGTTCCTTGAGCATGTTGCTACCTTTTGTTTTGTTCATAGTCCAGAGTCTGGGCAGTGAAGATAGTGCCTACTTCAGGTTCAACATCAAATACCCCTCCTGTGTTCCCCGAAGTGATCTGGTAGCGTAGCTTAGCATTTCCACCTGCAGATCAGAACCAGATGGAGGACAAATGAGGAGCGAATTTTAGATTTTGACTACAGTGAGTCATGATAAAGCTGTGGCCAGAAAAAAAAGGCATGAGCTTATCATTTGTACAAGACAAGAGCTTTGACAAAAACCTGATTCCCCAATGAGCTGGAAGTCCCCATCTAGTACAGTGTTGTCTGTTTCTACAAAATCCAGCAGTGTGTCTCCCCTAACTAAGTTTAGACAGCATCGGCCTGCTTCAGCCAGCAGATTGAAACCATATATATCTCTGGTGCCATTTGATTGTTGAGTCTCTAATCAGCAGGTGACCTCTGCCCTTACAAACATCATCTTGTATTTACACTTAAAAAAAACAAACAAACAAAAAAAAACAATAAGTACAAAAATAAGGTAAAAAAAAAAAATAACCTCATGTATTTTTAGTCAGTGTTATATAAATTGAAAAGGCAAGGCAGTTATGGTGATCTGACAACCTTGCAAACAAAAGTTAGGTGTTTCGTTTGCTAATTTGCACCCATGTTCTAAAATCACATTTCAATTTAGTTGCTCAACCAATTGACACACTAAACACTTACACTTTGAACTCTTATAAGATTTCTAATACATAAAGCTTTTACTGTTACCGTCAAGACACACCATACTTGATACACAAACTATAAATACTTCCCTAATATACAGTAGTTCATAGTAATGCAAGAGTAATGTGGGATTAAATGTATCAGAAACACTTGATCCAAATATCATGTCATCTCCTACAGCTGTGCTCAACATTAATTACCTTTCAAAACTGAAGCAATTTTGTGGCTTAATGCTAACAAAATGCCCATGTCATTAGCAGTGTTACTGTGGTTATTGATGATATGCATTACATCGTATGTCAGACATTCATTAGGCAGAGCAGTTGTGAATGATCAAACTGCATAAAGAAATTCACAATGAGTTTTTGTGTTCTGCAGCTTGTAAACATTTCATTCAAAGCAGTCTTTGACACAGTGAATAAGTTTAACTTTGAATAACCTCATTATCACACTTGTGTAGGAGATAGCACAATGCTGTCATTTGAACTGCAGACGAATAGCGACAGTCTATTGTAAACACGCTATTTGCAGGTTGTGTCAGAAAGTCCTCAAAAACATCTATTATGCAGCCAAGAGTAAATTTGTAGAAGTGATTAAGTTCTATCATCATCATCTGTGATTACAGACACAGTGCCACAGCTTAAGTGAACGTATTACCAGACGAAAGCCAACAGAATTCAATGCAGTGGTTTTTATACAGAGAGTCACTTTAAACTTATTTGGTTTTGTGTACAACATGTGGCCAAGGACCAACTGCAACAAAGCACGGTCACATAAAACATAAAACCTAATCAAGTACTGTGCCTTTTAGGGCTTTCTCCCAAAAGTATGCATGGATGCTAGAACACTATAAAACTAATCACTAAGCACTAATCTCTCACTGAATAATTAATATCCCAAGCAATCTAATGTCATATTGCTGTGATCTCCCTCCTCCTCCCTCCATTGTTTCTGAAGTTCCCTCTGCCTACCTCACTTAATAATCCCCGTTTTGCTCTGCATAGCATTTTTAATAAAGTCTATTAGGTCCTCATCAACAAAATGTTCCCCCTTAAACTATGCAAGTCCAGTCACTTTTCCACTGTTTTTCTAACCCTCCTCCGGGCCATGTGCATTTGTTTTTAACAAACCTGGTGAAAAAAGCAATCCATGGAGCGCTGGATAACGTTCTATAACATATATGATGATACGACGTGTATATTTGTGTAGGCTTAACCATCATAAACGAAAGATTATGGGTTACGGAGCGCATTTGCGTGGCGGTGCGCAGAGACAAGAGCTGGGACACTGGGGTGGAGGCCAAGTGCTGCACTGATGTTGCAAGGTTGGTTTTCAGCCCAAAGACGCCTGGTGGAGGGTAGAGAGCCTCACGTTATAAGTCATGTATGTAACCATCACAATTACTCCGAATCTGTTTAATTAAGGTAAAACTGTGCTGTAGTATAGCCACGGGGAAATCCTGCATAGCTCCTCTTTAATGCAATTATGGGCAAAGCCAAGGCTAGCATCTCAGCCACTGTTGTACCCTCCACAACCTCTTATTTTATTACGAAGGAGAAGGAGAAACCTCCGAAGACAAAATGAGATCCACAGCTTATTAGGAAGATGAAAGTCAAGGAAGGAGAGAGGAGATTGCCCCTAATCCAGATTGTTTTGTGCTGTCTGTTGGTGTTTTAAACGAGACATTAGGGATATATGCCACTGCATTTCTTCTGTTCGCTCACGCTCATTCTCTGCTTTCTTTGTCTCAGTCACTTAAGTGTTTACAAAACTGCCGAGACCCAAAGGAGAAAAAGAACCAGAACAGGGAATAAAACAATAGTTAAAACACACAAACAAATGGAGGGAAAATTAATGTATTTTTTTCCCCAAGTGTACCAATTTCAAAACTCTTTTCATCTTCCTGGGTACTGAGCTTTACTCAAACTGGAGTGCACAGACAAAAGAGCACGGAGGGGGAGAGAGACACACAAACATAGAGGGAAAAGCTGGCAGATGCCACTAATAGCAAAGACATCAACCATTTTATGCACTTTATAATTGGAGTTTGGAAAGAGATTGTTTGTTCCCTGTTCTAAATATCATCACTATCAAAATAATAGATGTTAACATCTTCTGACAACATGAACTAAAACCAAACATATTAATTACAACATGCTGTTCTGACGATCAATGACAAGAATGTTAATTACAACACAGTCATCAATTAAACATTTTCTTATGTAATGACTTTTTCCTACTGAGGAAACATTTTCCAACACATATTATACTTATTACATATATACATACTTATTACTTATACCATAATACTTATACTAATACTACACTTTCATACTTGCTTATATTAATTCATATTCTTATGCCCAACAGATACAAGGTTACAAACATGAAGTGCATTTTTAACTGGTGTTTGAGTGGAGGTCCCCAAAGGGCAGGCCTTACATTTTCAATATTTCATCACATAAACAAACATGACAACATTTACATTAACAGTATTTTCTTACCGAGTTCATAAACTTGGCAAAATTTGAAAAATAACCAGTAAACATTCACATGTCCCCCTTAAGCCTGGTGTTGACAGCTCAAGATTGCTACTTGTCAAAATAACCCAACACACTTTATCACACTTTTCCAGGTGAACAGCAGAAATGGTGACTGTTACTGTAACTGGAGCATCACAGCAACTGATACAAAGGACAACACAAAGAGACACCTGAGCATAATCTGGCCAGGAGAACAGAAGTAAAAGCTACTTGGGCTTACAATGATGGTGAAGAGGGACAGCTAGATGTTCCACACTGTTGGCCTCAACAACAGGGAGAAAACAGCTATCAGACATGGCAATCATACTATGTAATCTTGAGTGTAGACACAGCATGAAGGAGTGCCTTAAAATAATAAATAACTATGAAGCATGGTTAAAAAAAATGAGGTAAAAGTAATATTCTAATAAAAGTCTTTTGAGAGTAAAATCTCCAGGCTCCATATTTTGACATCAACATTTTGATACGATTTTTAGATGAAATTCAAGGTCACTACTTGAATTTAATTGATGTGTCTGTGAACTTAAATGTCTTCTGGCCTCTTTTGAAACATCAACTTGAAACCTCCAAGCCAAAAGGAGGAGGTGGGATGGACAGCCACATCGATCCAATCTATGTTGAAGATTCACTAAGATGATCGCATATGTGTAATTCCACAGCAGGTCTTGCTTATCTTTGGTTTCAGTAGAGCCAAACAAATGATAGTGAGGGGCTTCAAAAATGGCATCTGAAGCCATGTAGGGAATCTCTATTTTCATATTCCACTTGTTTTATTTTATATACTAGCTTTACTGGTAATGGGGAGTTAGTTCTGGCTGTGTTTATTCCTGAATATACCAGCGTTATTAGCTGTGTGATATGCACATTACAGGCTGCCTCTCCTGTTTTTCCTCCTCTACTAACTTAACCCTTAAAATGAAAATCAAACACAGACAGAAGCATGCATTACTGCTCCCTCCATCCCTCCCAGTTGGTGGTAATACGCTTTTTCCATACTCAGACAAGCTTCTTACACTCATACACCTACGTAAGCAAATATGTGACTTCTTGTGATCTGTGTGCATACATGTTGCCGTTGAGGATTATTTATCACAGTGAAATGTGAGATGCACAGCAGGCATCTGCACTCTGCTATAATAAATGCTGGATAATTTGAATTTTACCTCATTCCCTTCTCTCTCTCTCTGCTCTTCTCTTCATCTTTACATACACAAAGCCTCCCCCTGTCTCTCTCTTCTCGGTGCTTTGTGCATTTTCCTGCTCCAGTGTAGCAAGACTGATCCACAATGGACACATCACTGGCTGTGATGTGTGAATTTATCAGGGACACCAAGGCTAGAAATACATTGTGTTTAGTAAAAAGTTTCACAAGCTCAGATATCAGTGTTATCAGAGTATCAACACTTGATTACGTCAATCAGGGGAAGAATGTGGTTGGCTGAATCTCTAATTTTCTTCTCTCAGGGTCATTTGGACAAATTCTGGAGAGATAATGAAACCTACAAGCCAGAATATCAACAGGCTCTGACTCTCAAACGCTCTTCTTAACATCTTCCCAGCATAATACATTTTTGAAATAAAAACACTAGCAGCAGTAAATACAACATCACAATGCCCAAGCTCTTCCTGGATTAAATCCAATTGGTTTGAATGATGAAGATGTTCACTTGTGGGAGATGTACAAATTTCACAAGAGAAAAATACTGTAACAAGCCCACAACAGAGCCCAAGATGCATTTGGCCTTGAAGGCAGAGATTAGTGTAAAATAACAACTCTGACCATTTGGACATGGACCAGCTTCACACTAGTCAGACATTGGTCAGTTCAAGCAGACTGTATGTGAAACATTTGTTCCATCCCTCACTCACATGCATGTATAATATAGTATCCCTTTTCTGGATTGTCAGGTGCAAATCTAATCAGATGCACTTGCAGTCCTGTTTTTTGTTAGAGCAATACCTGGAGTTTTTTACAGAAACGTGCGCTGCTGAGTCATCACTTCAAAATGTACTTGTCATCAGAATTTGTGATCTGCTTTGGTATTCAATGATCTTATTAAAAAACAAACAGGCAGAAGAAAGTGAGCAAGGGAGTGTTTGGCTGAAGTGATGACTCACAAAACAAACTGTCACACGGCACAAGAAGAAAGCTTACACTGTAGGTCCTGTAAGCTTCTCCTGTATTAGTCTCTGTCTTCTTTTCCCACACACACACACACAGTTTCTGTTCCTTTCAAAATAGTGATAAATCTCCAGTAATTAAGCTGACACAGTTTATGAAACGGGGAATTTGTGCAATCCAATTTTAGATTTATCATACACATCATCACAAAATGCTACTATAGGAGAGAGTCATATCTTGGAGTGATTACTCCATGCTCAATGCACTCCAGGTTTGTTAACAGTGAGGAGGCGGGTTATGTCAGAGAATTAAAAAAAAAAAAAGAAAAGAAGAAGGAAGTATTGCACATGGCAAATTGATTTTGACATAAATTGATTTAAACATTCACTGAGTATGAGGTTTGACTGACACATGTATTTACATCATCCTGTCACACCTGCCTCCTCTGCAATGATTTAATGGCACCCAACCAGTGGCTTCTTCAGCCGCGAGATAATGCGGCTAAAGAGAGGTGATGATGTCCAGACAGCACAGGGTGCAGCAGGATGTAGGAGAGGGAATTTAAGCACAAGCCCTAAATTTAAAAGTGATTTGCTGTCACTTCTGTTAAGTAAAGGTATGTTTTAGTGACTCCTGTTTTTCTTGTGAGTGTAGTACAGCTGATCTGCACACTAAGGAGGAGGTTTTTGGGAGGTGGGGTGCTTGACTGTTTGGCTTTGCTTGCCTGCCTGTTAAAGTCACCACACACCATTACACTCAAGTGCGAAATTAGTGCCACTGGCTATTTATGTTGATGAGACTGCATTTGAATTGAAACCCATTTAGTGGCAACCACTTGAAATACAGCAAGTTAAACATGAAAAAGTAATACTTTGATTTAAAATACTAATATCAGCTACAGCAGATGATTGGAACTGCCATATTCATCCCAAAATAGGACATGAAAACGAAAACTTGATGTCATCAGCTTTTAACTGACCTACAGTAACTGTGTTATGGCCATATACTGTAAATACAGAAAGACTTAGTGGCTTTGATATGAACCATGTGTTTCTAATCAGGGTGGGCTTTATCTTGCTAAATGCCATCAAACTCCTAATCCAATCTACTTCAAAACAGGCAGGGAGGGGGGTGGGGGACATTGAAACATGCCAGCTTGTGTGTATTTAATTATGAACCACACTACTTTCAATGTACAGTGAGTGAATGCTGCTGGAAAATTGCTGGGGGGGGGGGGGCACAAGTCATGTATGAGGAAAATATTAATTGCACTCTCTAAAATGTGACCACATTTTAAGATGCATTTTTCATCTGGCATGAAGTACACTATGTTTAGACTCCTGGATTTGTTTTTGTTTTTTGTTTTTTTACCTTTTTTTATTTTGAGCAGCGGCCAAACACAATTATGAGCTTTTAAATTGTTTGTGCACAGGAAGCAGCGTGGACATCCAGAATTTTAATGTAGATTATGTTCAGGTTGTACTGGAGATACCTTTTGATATGACCTAAAAAAGACAACTTGTATGCTACATTAAGTTTTATGAGAAAACAGAATATGTCACAGTAATTATCACACATCACACAAAATCACACATAATATTCTGCTAAGAGATAATGGAATTATTGAATCATGTACCATCCTACTAAATACAACTACAGATCAAGACTGCTAAATTTCAGGCCAAAAACCTATGTGGTCATTCTTAAATGCGGCCACTTTCTGTTTGAAAGGAACACCAGTCATGTCCGACAGTTTCAAGGACATCTACCAGCTGCAGTCTGTGTCTCTGGAGTTGCACCATCTTAATAGTAAGATGACTTAAGTGAAAGTAAAAAAAAAAGTTCAATTGTCCAAAACATTGCACCACTTGAGAGCTTTATTTCTCCCTTCCATCGAAGGTTATAAAATTTGTCTACAGTGGCTATTTAATACTCAAATATTGCTTCATTATGTATGACATTTTGTAGTGCAAACTACTTTTCCGTCAAAGTAAAGGGGTCAGACAGAAGCAATGAGAGTAAAAGTGAAATTTCTTGAGTGAGGGAAAATGGAAGGACTTCACTACATGCCCGTGTATAAGTGCTGCCTCCACTCCTAGACATACACTCACACTCATTCATTCCACCTACCTTCATCCCCATCATTGGCACTGACAGTGAGAATGGCAAAGCCTACGTCAGCGTCTTCATCCACATCAACTTCATAGGATGTCTGTGCAAATGCAGGCTTGTTATCATTCACATCGCTGATAAAAACACGAACATAGGCCGTGTCTGGAACAAAAAAAAAAAAAAAGAATGAGAGACAGTGAGGAAGGAAGAGAAACAGAGAAAGAGGGGAGTGAGATGATTATAAACATGAGGTTGTTCTTATTCTGTCAATGTAAACATGAACATCTGTCTATCTCTCTTTGGAAAGCAACAATTTACCAGTGTGCATGCACACACACATTCACACATATACGCATATGGAAAGGCAGATATTTCCTCATGCAGATGCAAAAACAAAAATAAATTTTTTGCCTGACATCCACTGATGTCAACCACTTTTCTATTATATCTGTCATCTGTGTCTGGTATTTCTGTCGATATTAACATCAAATTCCAGCTGTTTCTGCCTTTCTTCACCATCCAACCGCAGGCTAAATGGAGGAACAAAGCACACTAGGGGCATCAGTGTGAAGCTTGGTAGTTGAGTAACTCAACATATTACACTTCCTTTGATATTGGTATCAAAACGAGCATAATTTGCAATACATGCTTCAAGATGAGATGAATTATTTAAGCAAGGGTGGAAAAGATTGTATACAGTTCATAGCACAGATAGCAAACTAATGCAGCCCTTGAAGCTATAACAAAACAAGTTGTTGATGCCAAGGCTTTGGACGTGTGCAGAACCTGTCAGAGGCAGACAATGGCAAAGAGGGATGGAGGAAGAACACAGAAAGTGGTTAAGGAGATGTAGCTGCACCGTACCCTCACCTTCCTGCTCTCATCCATGTTTTTACACTTCAAGAGACATGAATGTCCAAAAATCACACTGCAAACCCCACCCTACACACTTCTAAACAGCAGTAGAGCCTGCTTGTGTTCATCAAGGTTATTTCTGCAGCCATTGTATGTTCCACTGTCTGGACTGTAACATTCATTTATGGCATGTGTTTATGCCAGTGTTCATATTCAAAGTCAAACAGAACCTAACTTTGACTAAACCTGATGGTTCACAGTAATCAGACTGACTCTATTAAAACGGTATTTCAAATATGAAGCTTCATTTTTGAGACATACAGGTGAAGGATACTTGCACAGCCAAAGACCTATCAGACGCTTATAAGCACACAATCAGTACTTCGTCATATTAACAAAAATGGTGGGAGCTGACAGCCCTGCTAATATTATCTCCATGCAGTCTCTTGGTGAACACTGCAGCATGGAGTTCATTATAGAAAATTCTATCCAACCACAGATAATTTTCAACCAAGTCAAATTCGACATGGTCAAATGCCTTTCTTAATCAAGTGAAGCAACGAGACCTCCATGCTATTCAGAAAATTTTCTGTGGGCACTTCTCTTATTGGGGTTAAATAAACCAATGAAGGCAACAGCCCCTTAAACCTAATCGCAAACAGTCCTTCAATAAGAGCACTGGGCTGTGTGGCATGGAGCTTTTATCCAAAATAACATACAATACCACTGTAGTGCTCCCCATTTTTAAGTAAATTCTATATAAAATTAAAAATAAATTAATTAATGAGCAACTTATATCTGAAGTGGGCATTTTTATTTTTGTTAATTTCCCACACAGTTGGAAGTACACAACCTTGTTATTAAGTTCTCAATATACAAAGTACCTTCATAGGAAATTCAAATAAATCCAAATCAAAACATGGAGCTGGTTAATAGTGCAAGTAGCAATTACAATGATAAGGACCATCAGCAGAGGCACAGTGTTTGCATGGGGAAGTTTTTCCATCAGTGACAGCAGATAAATCGTTATCTATACTTTTAGCTAATTTAAATACACTGTCCGCTGTGAGGTTAAATCAAAAGGTGAGTACCAGCGCAATATTGGCAATGGTCTCAAGTATCTTTGAAAGAAAATGTTCAGACTTAATAACCAGAATAATGTCTGTCTTGGAGATCAGGGCTTTAACACCAGATTCCCATCATCTGTTACAAAGCGGAAGATAAAAAGGAGACAAAAAACAGCCTCTGATTTAGGAAGAGGCAGTGAATAAATCTGATTCATATCAGGTCTATCGTTCTAAAAATAGATTTTTAACTATCTGAATAAAAGTACTCTGTCCTTTCATCAGTAAGTTTTGGTGTGGTTAGGTATTCTGCCATGTTTTTAATGAGAAAGACTACAGTCCCCCCTTGGTTTTAGGAATCAGATTTTATTTCTGGGTTTCTTGTTTTGTTTGCTTGTTTCCTTCAGCCTGCGCAAGGATGGGGTTTTGAGGATATCAGCCTTTAAAGATCCAGCGAGGTATGTTTCATTACAGGTTCACCGGAGTGTTGTGTGAAATTCTCTCACACCACACTGAGACGATCCCTGTAGAAATTTCTATGTCAGAGATTGACAATAATTGTTGTGTGTGTGCTTTGACGTGCACATCTGTGGTAATTATCTGTTAATTTTCTTGTCACCCATCCTTCTTCATGCCACCTCATCTAATATTCATAGCAGAGAAATAAATTAATAAATAGAATAAGTCCCACAGCATTACTGCAGTCTCTCGGTCTCTGTTCTGCTTAATATTTAACTTCTGTTTACGTTGCCGTGTGAGCAAAACCTAGAGAGAGGATCTGTTAATAATCCATGATCATATTTATTAAAAATATATCCTGGTTCTGTCTTTCCGTTTCTTCAACACCTCTCTCCATCCACCCATCTGTCTCAACAGCTGTTCATTTCTTCATGTCTCTATTTTACCATCAGAGCATGTATGCATTTCATCTGGCAGCAAATGAGAGAGAAATGGAGAGATGGAGGAGGGAGAAGACTGAAAGAGAAAGATGGCCTTTGGTCCTTCAGTCGGGAGAGATGAACAGATGTGGGAAAGAGATGGAAAGAGGAAAACAGAGATTATCGCTGCCTTCAATAAACATTTGGAGCCTTAAATGAAGCCTACAGAGCAGCTGTCTGCAACCCTCTCCCCCTTTGTGCTTGTCCTCCTTTTTTTAGTCATAAAACAGCAGCCGCGTTCAAGAAATAAACTGGATAAAAACAAGGGTATCAACAGAAACAGAATCATTTCAGGAATTACATCAATCTGTTTGCATTTATACACAAAATGATGATGATTCTTTAAGTGATGTAATGAGCTCATGTTTGAAATTAACTGCTACTACAGATCATATATCAGAAAGAAAAAACAGAGGTAAATTTTGGGGTGATGATAAATTCTTGTTTTTGGTGTAACTGCTTTGGAAGCAACTACATTGTTTTCACTGCATTTGCTTCAACTGTGATTTAAGCCACTGCCTCATTATTTGATATGTTATATGAATAAAATATGTGAGTTAGTGGGTTCAGCTGTATCAGCCAATGCTCAGAAGTGCAAAAAAAAAATAAATAAAAAATAAACGTAGGCATAGACATTCTTAAGTTACAAACATCTGCAGCAGAATGGGTTGTACTGAAGAGCTCGTTGACTTTTAATGTGGAAGTGTCAAAGGATATGTTTTTTGATCAAATTCTGTGACAGGTCAGCAGTGAAGTGGAAAGCCACACAAGCTCACAGAAGGGGACTAACTCACCACAGCAGTCCAAACTGCCTCTGGACACAACATTGGTTTGTGAAGAATGGTTTGTGAAGAGCTTCATGGCATGGATTTCAATGGCTGAGCAGTGGCACACAAGGCAAACATCAACATGTGTGATGCCAAGACTTGGTCATGCAGGTGCAAAGCACTCGGTGATTGGACCCTTGAGCACTGGAATGTCTAGTTTGGAATGACCAATGATGCTTCGCTAATTGGATGTCTACAGGGATAACCGGGTTTGTTAGGAAAACGTGCCTGAATGTTCCGGCTGTTCCAACTGTTTGATGGATGCATGGCCTGAGGTGGTTTTTCATGGTTTGGGATAAGCCCTTAAGTTCCAGTTAAGAGAAATTCTAATGCTACATGAGTTCAGGCTTGATTGCTTTTCAGCTGTGTCAGGGCCAAGGTCAGGGATAGACACTGATGTGTCATCAGGTCAAGCAAGGAAAGCAATCAAAGCTAAAAATAGATATCAATAAAAAGAACTCTTTACATCTGAACTCCGAACATAAAGGACTTTTCTGGTTTGGGTTTGCATCCATCACTCAACACCCACCTGTGGTGGCTGGAGGCCAATGTCTCATGAAGCTACTGTATCTTGACCAGAAGTGGTTAATTCTGCAATTGTGACTGCACTGACAAAGGCTTGGGGTTGTCAAACAGACAGACAAAGCTGCAGGTTTGGAACGTATGGATGGGGAGAACAATTCAGCAGTCTTTTCTTCCAAACCATCAAAAGGCAGCAGTACCAAGTAAACAAGCAAACTGCAATCTCTAATCTCGAAATCTCTGTGCAAGATGTGCACTGAGTTTGAGAAGTCTGAGAGGGCTTATTGTTGCACAAGTAGCTCAACTACTTTAAGTAATAGCAAGAGAGGGAGACAGAGGCAGAGAGAATGATGACGTTTACAACAGCAGCTGGGAGTTAGAGTTGAGCAGTTGCAATAAGCAATTTGCCAGTAATTACATGCTTCAACTCTCAAGACCTTAGTTTATGGCCGGACCTCACCTGTGCTTCCAAGCTACAATGGGGAGCAGTTGATCCTTTAGTTCTGCTTGCCAATCTACAAATGCTGCTGGGCTACGTTATGTTATTTTCGGGTCATGATGTTCACATCTAAATTGAAATCATGAAATTCAGTGTCTGGATTTCACCAGGCATGACGTGACATGGATTTTTAGAGGGTTAGGGATGAACTGAGTTTACTGAAATTGAGCCACCATAGCTTTAGTGCACACCAAGTCAAGCTAATAAAAGAAATTAAAGCTCCTACAAAGAACTTTTAACCAGGTATGCAAAAGTCTCTCTTTTCTGCTGATGTCTTTGTGTGACCTACAACAGCAAAATTAGGCCATCAGTGGGAAGATAAGCTAATTCCCAACAGTGTAACTCTTAACCTTCGGGAGCCAGTGGTCAGGTCGGTCCACCACCGGACGAAACAATGTACGGCACAGTTGTTGCTTGCTATACGAGTAAAAACCAAGCTTGATTTAATCGCTATATTTTCGTCATGGCTGATATTGGGATGTGATCCGCAAAGAGAAACCTACCACTTTTGTCCACAGGGGTCGCCAAAATCAACACAAAATGCAAGTTCTTTGTAGGGGCTTTAAAGAGTGGTGAAATGCAAGATCTGTTTTTTTTTTTTTTTTAAACCAGAATACCGCTGTGGAAGA